>JALCZK010000413.1:42500-45000 GCA_023935145.1 Bretschneidera sinensis | reverse complement strand
CGCACATTGCCCGCACATTGCGCGCACACTGCGCGGACAGCCCGCACACAGCTCGCACACTGTGCGCACACTGCACGCACACGGCGCGCACACTGCGCGCACATCCCGCACATAGCACGCACACTGCACGCACACTGCACACACACTGCGCGGACAGCCCGCACACAGCAAGCACACTGTGCGCACATTGCACGCACACTGCGCGCACATTGCCCGCACATTGCGCGCACACTGCGTACACATTGCCCGCACATTGCGCGCACACAGCGCGCACAGCCCGCACACAGTACGCACACTGCCCGCACACTGGACGCACACTGCGCGCACAGCCCGCACACAGCACGCACACTGTGCGCACACTGCACGCACACTGCGCGCACACGGCGTGCAAAGTCCGCACATAGCACGCACACTGCGCGCACAGCCCGCACACAGCAAGCACACTATGCGCACACTGCACGCACACTGCGCGCACACTGCGCGCACAGCCCGCACACAGCACGCACACTGCACGCACACTGCGCGCACAGCCCGCACACTGCACGCACACTGTGCGCACCCAGCGCGCACATTGCACGCACACTGCGCGCACAGCCCGCACACTATGCGCACACTGCACGCACACTGCGCGCACAGCCCGCACACAGCACGCACACTGTGCGCACATTGCACGCACACTGCGCGCACACCATTCGCACATCCCCCACACAGCCCGCACACAGCAAGCACACTGTGCGCACGCAGCGCGCACATTGCACGCACACTGCGCGCACAGCCCGCACACTATGCGCACACTGCACGCACCCTGCGCGCACACTGCGCGCACAGCCCGCCCACAGCACGCACACTGCACGCACACTGCGTGCACAGCCCGCACACAGCACGCACACTGTGCGCACACTGCACGCACACTGCGCGCACACTGCGTGCACAGTCCGCACATAGCACGCACACTGCACGCACACTGCGCGCACAGCCCGCACACAGCAAGCACACTGTGCGCACGCAGCGCGCACATTGCACGCACACTGCGCGCACAGCCCGCACACTATGCGCGCACTGCACGCACACTGCGCGCACACTGCGCGCACAGCCCGCACACAGCACGCACACTGTGCGCACATTGCACGCACAATGCGCGCACACCATTCGCACATCCCCCACACAGCTCGCACACAGCAAGCACACTGTGCGCACAGCCCGCACACTATGCGCACACTGCACGCACACTGCGCGCACACTGCGCGCACACTGCGCGCACACTGCGCGCACACTGCGCGCACACTGCGCGCACAGCCCGCACACAGCACGCACACTGCACGCACACTGCGTGCACAGTCCGCACATAGCACGCACACTGCGCGCACAGCCCGCACACAGCAAGCACACTGTGCGCACGCAGCGCGCACATTGCACGCACACTGCGCGCACAGCCCGCACACTATGCGCACACTGCACGCACACTGCGCGCACACTGCGCGCACACTGCGCGCACAGCCCGCACACTGCACGCACACTGCGCGCACAGCCCGCACACAGCACGCACCCTGTGCGCACACTGCACGCACACTGCGCGCACAGCCCGCACACAGCAAGCACACTGTGCGCACGCAGCGCGCACATTGCACGCACACTGCGCGCACAGCCCGCACACTATGCGCACACTGCACGCACACTGCGCGCACACTGCGCGCGCACAGCCCGCACACAGCACGCACACTGTGCGCACATTGCACGCACACTGCGCGCACACCATTCGCACATCCCCCACACCGCGCGCACACAGCATGCACACTGTGCGCACCGCGCGCACTCTGTGCGCACACTGCGCGCAACCTGAGGTTTTTTTGCGGGCACACTGGGCACAGCCGGCGCAATCTTGGCACAAACTGTGCGCACAGCCCGCACAAGTGTGCGTAGAAACCTAAAAAATAAAAAAACAATGAACTTCCAGACCTTAATATGCTCTCAAAAAATTCATAATGGAAGATTCGGTTTTTCTTGAATTGTTTACAAAATTTCATGTCAAAATTCCAAATATTTAATTTTTTATGATTTATTGAATTTTTAATATTCAAAAAATAAAAAATAATAGTTCTGATGCTCAAATATTTTTTATAATTTTTCTCATGGAAGATTACATTTTTCGTATCCTATGTACAAAAAATCGTGACAAAATACTTTGAATTGGATTTTTTAGGCCTAGGGTGATGGCTCAGACATTGTGATGTTTCCTCCTGCCAGACCCCTAAATTAGTTAAGACTCTTTAGGGGGGGGCTGTCAGACCACTTTTGGCTGGCACCTGGCTTGGCCGCGCGAGCACACTCCCTGCTGTCGTGGCCTACCATTGCTTGGGCAAGCATGGTAGTGGACTCGGACTGAACTGGCTTGCCCGGTCAATGGTGGTGGCAGCAAGCACCACCGCCCCACGGTGGCTGCCGTGGTGGTTGTCGGAAATGACCCACAACATGAGCGAAAAAATATGGGCAATTGCGTGCG
>JALCZK010000413.1:30000-35000 GCA_023935145.1 Bretschneidera sinensis | reverse complement strand
CAGCCCGCACACAGCAAGCACACTGTGCGCACGCAGCGCGCACATTGCACGCACACTGCGCGCACAGCCCGCACACTATGCGCACACTGCACGCACCCTGCGCGCACACTGCGCGCACAGCCCGCCCACAGCACGCACACTGCACGCACACTGCGTGCACAGCCCGCACACAGCACGCACACTGTGCGCACACTGCACGCACACTGCGCGCACACTGCGTGCACAGTCCGCACATAGCACGCACACTGCACGCACACTGCGCGCATAGCCCGCACACAGCAAGCACACTGTGCGCACGCAGCGCGCACATTGCACGCACACTGCGCGCACAGCCCGCACACTATGCGCGCACTGCACGCACACTGCGCGCACACTGCGCGCACAGCCCGCACACAGCACGCACACTGTGCGCACATTGCACGCACAATGCGCGCACACCATTCGCACATCCCCCACACAGCTCGCACACAGCAAGCACACTGTGCGCACGCAGCGCGCACATTGCACGCACACTGCGCGCACAGCCCGCACACTATGCGCACACTGCACGCACACTGCGCGCACACTGCGCGCACAGCCCGCACACAGCACGCACACTGCACGCACACTGCGTGCACAGTCCGCACATAGCACGCACACTGCGCGCACAGCCCGCACACAGCAAGCAGACTGTGCGCACGCAGCGCGCACATTGCACGCACACTGCGCGCACAGCCCGCACACAGCACGCACACTGCACGCACACTGCGCGCACAGCCCGCGCACAGCGCGCACATTGCACGCACACTGCGCGCACATTGCCCGCACATTGCGCGCACACTGCGCGGACAGCCCGCACACAGCTCGCACACTGTGCGCACACTGCACGCACACGGCGCGCACACTGCGCGCACATCCCGCACATAGCACGCACACTGCACGCACACTGCACACACACTGCGCGGACAGCCCGCACACAGCAAGCACACTGTGCGCACATTGCACGCACACTGCGCGCACATTGCCCGCACATTGCGCGCACACTGCGTACACATTGCCCGCACATTGCGCGCACACAGCGCGCACAGCCCGCACACAGTACGCACACTGCCCGCACACTGGACGCACACTGCGCGCACAGCCCGCACACAGCACGCACACTGTGCGCACACTGCACGCACACTGCGCGCACACGGCGTGCAAAGTCCGCACATAGCACGCACACTGCGCGCACAGCCCGCACACAGCAAGCACACTATGCGCACACTGCACGCACACTGCGCGCACACTGCGCGCACAGCCCGCACACAGCACGCACACTGCACGCACACTGCGCGCACAGCCCGCACACAGCACGCACACTGTGCGCACCCAGCGCGCACATTGCACGCACACTGCGCGCACAGCCCGCACACTATGCGCACACTGCACGCACACTGCGCGCACAGCCCGCACACAGCACGCACACTGTGCGCACATTGCACGCACACTGCGCGCACACCATTCGCACATCCCCCACACAGCCCGCACACAGCAAGCACACTGTGCGCACGCAGTGCGCACATTGCACGCACACTGCGCGCACAGCCCGCACACTATGCGCACATTGCACGCACACTGAGCGCACACTGCGCGCACAGCCCGCACACAGCACGAACACTGCGCGCACAGCCCGCACACAGCAAGCACACTGTGCGCACGCAGCGCGCACATTGCACGCACACTGCGCGCACAGCCCGCACACTATGCGCACACTGCACGCACCCTGCGCGCACACTGCGCGCACAGCCCGCCCACAGCACGCACACTGCACGCACACTGCGTGCACAGCCCGCACACAGCACGCACACTGTGCGCACACTGCACGCACACTGCGCGCACACTGCGTGCACAGTCCGCACATAGCACGCACACTGCACGCACACTGCGCGCACAGCCCGCACACAGCAAGCACACTGTGCGCACGCAGCGCGCACATTGCACGCACACTGCGCGCACAGCCCACACACTATGCGCGCACTGCACGCACACTGCGCGCACACTGCGCGCACAGCCCGCACACAGCACGCACACTGTGCGCACATTGCACGCACAATGCGCGCACACCATTCGCACATCCCCCACACTATGCGCACACTGCACGCACACTGCGCGCACACTGCGCGCACAGCCCGCACACAGCACGCACACTGTGCGCACACTACACGCACGCTACGCGCACACTGCGTGCACAGTCCGCACATAGCACGCACACTGCGCGCACAGCGCGCACACAGCAAGCACACTGTGCGCACGCAGCGCGCTCATTGCACGCACACTGCGCGCACAGCCCGCACACTATGCGCACACTGCACGCACACTGCGCGCACACTGCGCGCACAGCCCGCACACTGCACGCACACTGCGCGCACAGCCCGCACACAGCACGCACACTGTGCGCACACTGCACGCACACTGCACGCACACTGCGCGCACAGCCCGCACACAGCAAGCACACTGTGCGCACGCAGCGCGCACATTGCACGCACACTGCGCGCACAGCCCGCACACTATGCGCACACTGCACGCACACTGCGCGCACACTGCGCGCGCACAGCCCGCACACAGCACGCACACTGTGCGCACATTGCACGCACACTGCGCGCACACCATTCGCACATCCCCCACACCGCGCGCACACAGCATGCACACTGTGCGCACCGCGCGCACTCTGTGCGCACACTGCGCGCAACCTGAGGTTTTTTTGCGGGCACACTGGGCACAGCCGGCGCAATCTTGGCACAAACTGTGCGCACAGCCCGCACAAGTGTGCGTAGAAACCTAAAAAATTAAAAAACAATGAACTTCCAGACCTTAATATGCTCTCAAAAAATTCATAATGGAAGATTCGGTTTTTCTTGAATTGTTTACAAAATTTCATGTCAAAATTCCAAATATTTAATTTTTTATGATTTATTGAATTTTTAATATTCAAAAAATAAAAAATAATAGTTCTGATGCTCAAATATTTTTTATAATTTTTCTCATGGAAGATTACATTTTTCGTATCCTATGTACAAAAAATCGTGACAAAATACTTTGAATTGGATTTTTTAGGCCTAGGGTGATGGCTCAGACATTGTGATGTTTCCTCCTGCCAGACCCCTAAATTAGTTAAGACTCTTTAGGGGGGGGCTGTCAGACCACTTTTGGCTGGCACCTGGCTTGGCCGCGCGAGCACACTCCCTGCTGTCGTGGCCTACCATTGCTTGGGCAAGCATGGTAGTGGACTCGGACTGAACTGGCTTGCCCGGTCAATGGTGGTGGCAGCAAGCACCACCGCCCCACGGTGGCTGCCGTGGTGGTTGTCGGAAATGACCCACAACATGAACGAAAAAATATGGGCAATCGCGTGCGCCAAAGACCTTATAGGATGCCTACGATGTGTCCCTCCCGCAAACGGAATTGATTTGCCGGGTTAATGGTGGTGGCAGGCCGCACCACCACCCCACGGTGGTTGTCGCGGTGGTCACCAGATGGCAGCCAAAAAAATTGTAGCAAAAAATGTGGGCAATCGTGTGTGCCAAATTGATAACAATGTGCGGCCGATGACTGTATAGGAGGCCTACGTGGGGCTGATCTTCATGCTTGGGAGTGAGTCAATGGTTTCTTTAGAGATGGCACATGTTAGGCACCAGTGTGCTGAAAGGTGCTATTGCGTGAGGGACTTTTGGAACAACCTCTGTATGTTGTGTTGCCCTTCCCCCCCCCCCCCCGTCCCTCCCACGAATATAGTTAGGACAGAGCTCCATGCTTGGGGGCGTCGAAGCAACTCATGTGCGCACGACGGGCTAGCTCGTAATAGTACAGGAGGAGTGGAGGCAAACCCGGGCATGGTGTGATGCCCTTAGTATAGTTGAGCCAACGCAATTAGGACTGAGCCCCATGCTCGGGGGCGTCGAAGCTACTCATGTGCGCACGACGGGCTAGCCCGTAATAGTACAGGAGGAGTGGAGGCAAGCCCGGGCATGGTGTGATGCCCTTTGTGCGCTGGTGATGATGCTTGTTGTGGGCCGGACTTCATGCTTGGGAGTGAGCCAAAGGTTTCTTTAGCGGTGGCACATGTGAGGCACTCTTGTGCTGTCTGGTGCTGTCGTGCGAGAGACTTTTGGAACAACCTTTGTATGCTGCGAGGCCCTTGTCCCTTGTCCCTCCCTCGGACACGGTTAGGACAGAGCCCCATGCTTGGGGGCGCCGAAGCGACTCATGTGCGCACGACGGGCTAGCCCGTAATAGTACAGGAGGAGTGGAGGCAAACCCGGGCATGGTGTGATGCCCTTAGTATAGTTGAGCCAACGCAATTAGGACTGAGCCCCATGCTCGGGGGCGTCGAAGCTACTCATGTGCGCACGACGGGCTAGCCCGTAATAGTACAGGAGGAGTGGAGCCAAGCCCGGGCATGGTGTGATGCCCTTTGTGCGCTGGTGATGATGCTGGTTGTGGGCCGGACTTCATGCTTGGGAGTGAGCCAAAGGTTTCTTTAGCGGTGGCACATGTGAGGCACTCTTGTGCTGTCTGGTGCTGTCGTGCGAGAGACTTTTGGAACAACCTTTGTATGCTGCGAGGCCCTTGTCCCTTGTCCCTCCCTCGGACACGGTTAGGACAGAGCCCCATGCTTGGGGGCGCCGAAGCGACTCATGTGCGCACGACGGGCTAGCCCGTAATAGTACAGGAGGAGTGGAGGCAAACCCGGGCATGGTGTGATGCCCTTAGTATAGTTGAGCCAATGCAATTAGGACAGAGCCCCATGCTTGGGGGCGTCGAAGCTACTCATGTGCGCACGACGGGCTACCCCGTAATAGTACAGGAGGAGTGGAGGCAAGCCCGGGCATGGTGTGATGCCCTTTGTGCGCTGGTGATGATGCTGGTTGTGGGGCCGGACTTTATGCCTGGGAGTGAGCCAAAGGTTTCTTTAGCGGTGGCACATATGAGGCACTCTTGTGCTGTCTGGTGCTGTCGTGCGAGAGACTTTTGGAACAACC
>JALCZK010000413.1:17500-20000 GCA_023935145.1 Bretschneidera sinensis | reverse complement strand
CGCACACTGCGCGCACAGCCCGCGCACAGCGCGCACATTGCACGCACACTGCGCGCACATTGCCCGCACATTGCGCGCACACTGCGCGGACAGCCCGCACACAGCTCGCACACTGTGCGCACACTGCACGCACACGGCGCGCACACTGCGCGCACATCCCGCACATAGCACGCACACTGCACGCACACTGCACACACACTGCGCGGACAGCCCGCACACAGCAAGCACACTGTGCGCACATTGCACGCACACTGCGCGCACATTGCCCGCACATTGCGCGCACACTGCGTACACATTGCCCGCACATTGCGCGCACACAGCGCGCACAGCCCGCACACAGTACGCACACTGCCCGCACACTGGACGCACACTGCGCGCACAGCCCGCACACAGCACGCACACTGTGCGCACACTGCACGCACACTGCGCGCACACGGCGTGCAAAGTCCGCACATAGCACGCACACTGCGCGCACAGCCCGCACACAGCAAGCACACTATGCGCACACTGCACGCACACTGCGCGCACACTGCGCGCACAGCCCGCACACAGCACGCACACTGCACGCACACTGCGCGCACAGCCCGCACACAGCACGCACACTGTGCGCACCCAGCGCGCACATTGCACGCACACTGCGCGCACAGCCCGCACACTATGCGCACACTGCACGCACACTGCGCGCACAGCCCGCACACAGCACGCACACTGTGCGCACATTGCACGCACACTGCGCGCACACCATTCGCACATCCCCCACACAGCCCGCACACAGCAAGCACACTGTGCGCACGCAGCGCGCACATTGCACGCACACTGCGCGCACAGCCCGCACACTATGCGCACATTGCACGCACACTGAGCGCACACTGCGCGCACAGCCCGCACACAGCACGAACACTGCGCGCACAGCCCGCACACAGCAAGCACACTGTGCGCACGCAGCGCGCACATTGCACGCACACTGCGCGCACAGCCCGCACACTATGCGCACACTGCACGCACCCTGCGCGCACACTGCGCGCACAGCCCGCCCACAGCACGCACACTGCACGCACACTGCGTGCACAGCCCGCACACAGCACGCACACTGTGCGCACACTGCACGCACACTGCGCGCACACTGCGTGCACAGTCCGCACATAGCACGCACACTGCACGCACACTGCGCGCACAGCCCGCACACAGCAAGCACACTGTGCGCACGCAGCGCGCACATTGCACGCACACTGCGCGCACAGCCCACACACTATGCGCGCACTGCACGCACACTGCGCGCACACTGCGCGCACAGCCCGCACACAGCACGCACACTGTGCGCACATTGCACGCACAATGCGCGCACACCATTCGCACATCCCCCACACTATGCGCACACTGCACGCACACTGCGCGCACACTGCGCGCACAGCCCGCACACAGCACGCACACTGTGCGCACACTACACGCACGCTGCGCGCACACTGCGTGCACAGTCCGCACATAGCACGCACACTGCGCGCACAGCGCGCACACAGCAAGCACACTGTGCGCACGCAGCGCGCTCATTGCACGCACACTGCGCGCACAGCCCGCACACTATGCGCACACTGCACGCACACTGAGCGCACACTGCGCGCACAGCCCGCACACTGCACGCACACTGCGCGCACAGCCCGCACACAGCACGCACACTGTGCGCACACTGCACGCACACTGCACGCACACTGCGCGCACAGCCCGCACACAGCAAGCACACTGTGCGCACGCAGCGCGCACATTGCACGCACACTGCGCGCACAGCCCGCACACTATGCGCACACTGCACGCACACTGCGCGCACACTGCGCGCGCACAGCCCGCACACAGCACGCACACTGTGCGCACATTGCACGCACACTGCGCGCACACCATTCGCACATCCCCCACACCGCGCGCACACAGCATGCACACTGTGCGCACCGCGCGCACTCTGTGCGCACACTGCGCGCAACCTGAGGTTTTTTTGCGGGCACACTGGGCACAGCCGGCGCAATCTTGGCACAAACTGTGCGCACAGCCCGCACAAGTGTGCGTAGAAACCTAAAAAATTAAAAAACAATGAACTTCCAGACCTTAATATGCTCTCAAAAAATTCATAATGGAAGATTCGGTTTTTCTTGAATTGTTTACAAAATTTCATGTCAAAATTCCAAATATTTAATTTTTTATGATTTATTGAATTTTTAATATTCAAAAAATAAAAAATAATAGTTCTGATGCTCAAATATTTTTTATAATTTTTCTCATGGAAGATTACATTTTTCGTATCCTATGTACAAAAAATCGTGACAAAATACTTTGAATTGGATTTTTTAGGCCTAGGGTGATGGCTCAGACATTGTGATGTTTCCTCCTGCCAGACCCCTAAATTAGTTAAGACTCTTTAGGGGGGGGCTGTCAGACCACTTTTGGCTGGCACCTGGCTTGGCCGCGCGAGCACACTCCCTGCTGTCGTGGCCTACCATTGCTTGGGCAAGCA
>JALCZK010000413.1:5000-7500 GCA_023935145.1 Bretschneidera sinensis | reverse complement strand
CATCTGCCACGCTGAAACCACGCACAGCCGCACCTTTGTCTACTTAAACTGCCATAACTTTCCCCACAAAAATCATATTTACGAGCCGTAAAATTCTACACAAAATAGACATCCGGATCTTTCCAACCATATGTGCCTCATCTCCTGGTTCTTCCCGAATCAACACAGTTTAATCCGCAAAAATGACTCATCTGCCACGCTGAAACCACGCACAGCCTGACCTTTCTCTACTTAAACTGCCATAACTTTCCCCACAAAAATCATATTTACGAGCCGTAAAATTCTACACAAAATAGACATCCGGACCTTTCTCTACTTAAACTGCACGCACACTGCACACACACTGCGCGGACAGCCCGCACACAGCAAGCACACTGTGCGCACATTGCACGCACACTGCGCGCACATTGCCCGCACATTGCGCGCACACTGCGTACACATTGCCCGCACATTGCGCGCACACAGCGCGCACAGCCCGCACACAGTACGCACACTGCCCGCACACTGGACGCACACTGCGCGCACAGCCCGCACACAGCACGCACACTGTGCGCACACTGCACGCACACTGCGCGCACACGGCGTGCAAAGTCCGCACATAGCACGCACACTGCGCGCACAGCCCGCACACAGCAAGCACACTATGCGCACACTGCACGCACACTGCGCGCACACTGCGCGCACAGCCCGCACACAGCACGCACACTGCACGCACACTGCGCGCACAGCCCGCACACTATGCGCACACAGCACGCACACTGCACGCACACTGCGCGCACAGCCCGCACACTATGCGCACACAGCACGCACACTGTGCGCACCCAGCGCGCACATTGCACGCACACTGCGCGCACAGCCCGCACACTATGCGCACACTGCACGCACACTGCGCGCACAGCCCGCACACAGCACGCACACTGTGCGCACATTGCACGCACACTGCGCGCACACCATTCGCACATCCCCCACACAGCCCGCACACAGCAAGCACACTGTGCGCACGCAGCGCGCACATTGCACGCACACTGCGCGCACAGCCCGCACACTATGCGCACATTGCACGCACACTGAGCGCACACTGCGCGCACAGCCCGCACACAGCACGAACACTGCGCGCACAGCCCGCACACAGCAAGCACACTGTGCGCACGCAGCGCGCACATTGCACGCACACTGCGCGCACAGCCCGCACACTATGCGCACACTGCACGCACCCTGCGCGCACACTGCGCGCACAGCCCGCCCACAGCACGCACACTGCACGCACACTGCGTGCACAGCCCGCACACAGCACGCACACTGTGCGCACACTGCACGCACACTGCGCGCACACTGCGTGCACAGTCCGCACATAGCACGCACACTGCACGCACACTGCGCGCATAGCCCGCACACAGCAAGCACACTGTGCGCACGCAGCGCGCACATTGCACGCACACTGCGCGCACAGCCCGCACACTATGCGCGCACTGCACGCACACTGCGCGCACACTGCGCGCACAGCCCGCACACAGCACGCACACTGTGCGCACATTGCACGCACAATGCGCGCACACCATTCGCACATCCCCCACACAGCTCGCACACAGCAAGCACACTGTGCGCACGCAGCGCGCACATTGCACGCACACTGCGCGCACAGCCCGCACACTATGCGCACACTGCACGCACACTGCGCGCACACTGCGCGCACAGCCCGCACACAGCACGCACACTGCACGCACACTGCGTGCACACAGCAAGCACACTGTGCGCACGCAGCGCGCACATTGCACGCACACTGCGCGCACAGCCCGCACACTATGCGCACACTGCACGCACCCTGCGCGCACACTGCGCGCACAGCCCGCCCACAGCACGCACACTGCACGCACACTGCGCGCACACTGCGCGCACAGCCCGCACACAGCACGCACACTGTGCGCACATTGCACGCACACTGCGCGCACACCATTCGCACATCCCCCACACAGCCCGCACACAGCAAGCACACTGTGCGCACGCAGCGCGCACATTGCACGCACACTGCGCGCACAGCCCGCACACTATGCGCACATTGCACGCACACTGAGCGCACACTGCGCGCACAGCCCGCACACAGCACGAACACTGCGCGCACAGCCCGCACACAGCAAGCACACTGTGCGCACGCAGCGCGCACATTGCACGCACACTGCGCGCACAGCCCGCACACTATGCGCACACTGCACGCACCCTGCGCGCACACTGCGCGCACAGCCCGCCCACAGCACGCACACTGCACGCACACTGCGTGCACAGCCCGCACACAGCACGCACACTGTGCGCACACTGCACGCACACTGCGCGCACACTGCGTGCACAGTCCGCACATAGCACGCACACTGCACGCACACTGCGCGCACAGCCCGCACACAGCAAGCACACTGTGCGCACGCAGCGCGCACATTGCACGCACACTGCGCGCACAGCCCACACACTATGCGCGCACTGCACGCACACTGCGCGCACAGCCCGCACA
>JALCZK010000412.1:0-37759 GCA_023935145.1 Bretschneidera sinensis | reverse complement strand
AAGTAAAAACTGACGTTGAGGGACGAAGCCTAGAGGAGCAAGAAGGATTAGATACCCCAGTAGTTCTAGGAGAAAATGATGAGTGCCATAGGCTAGAAACTAGTTTATAAATGAAAGTGTAAGCATTCCACCTCATGAGTAAAGCGGCAACGTCGAAATTGAAATCATTAGACCGTTTCTGAAACCAGTAGTGAAGTATGTTATTTAATTCGATGATCCGCGAAAAACCTTACCACCTCTTGAATATTTTTACAAGCGCTGCACGGCTGTCTTCAGTTAATGTCGTGAGATTTTGGTTTGTTCCATTAATTAACGAAAACCCTTACTTTATTTTTTATATAAAGTAGTTCACCGTTATATTGGATAGGATAAACGGGATCAAGACAAGTCATCATGGCCTTAATGAGCGTGGGCTATAGACGTGCCACATATGCCTCTACAAAGGGAAGCAATATTGCAAAATGGAGCTAATCCTAAAAATTGGACATAACTATTCGTGAATTGTAGTCTGAAACTCGACTACATGAATATGGAATTACTAGTAATCGTGTATCATCACGTCACGGTGAATTTAATCTCAGTTGGGCACTAACTACTCGTCAGGCGCTGAAAGGGGTATGCGCAATAAGTTTGGTTGCAATTGGTTGTTTATTATATATTATTAGTTATATTTTATTCTCTTTGTAATCTTCGTATGCGTGACCTCAATTGGTGTTAAGTCGAAATATGGTTCGTGTAATGGAAATTGCACGGGGTTTATTATCCTTAAAAATATTTGTTTTATTAGCTTTAATGGTAATTTATTTATTTTATCTCTAAGGTAAAGTAAAAAGATTCCTTAGGGTTTAATAAAACTTTGGTTTTTTTTTATAAGTTTTTAGTCTAATTAGCTAAATTTTTATTTATATTTTGCATACTATACTTAGCTATTATTTATATATTAAATATAGTCTATTTTTATTTATATTTTCAAGCCATTTAAGGCGTTGTTTTTAATTTGGCCTTTTACTAAAGGTCTATATTTTATAAAGGCAAAACATATCTTTCATATTTATTTAGTTAAACTTTATCTTTAACTAAATAAATGTATTTTCATCTTATTATAGTATTAAAAGAAAGGAGTAAAAAAAAAAAAAAAAATGGTTTATTTATTTCATATTTCTGATTTATTTTATGGCTTTAATTTTAATTTTTTGTATTTAATTAATTTTTTATCCACAATAGCGGGTATTCTTATAGTAATAACGAAAAAACCCTATAGTATCTGTATTATATCTTATATTTTTATTTTTTAATATCTCTTGTTATCTAATTTTTTTAGGTATGGTATTTATTGGATTATCTTATTTATTAGTTTATGTAGGTGCAGTTTCTATTTTATTTTTATTTATCTTAATGCTTATAAATATAAGAGTATCAGAACTTATAGCTAATACTAATAATAATATACCTTTAGCTATTATAACTATATTGGCCTTTTTTATACCTATTAGTAATATATTACCTAGTTCTTATAAAAAATCTCCCTTTTCTTTAAGTGAATTATCCCTAAATAAGCAAGAAAAAGATATTTTATATGTTTCTTCTAATAATTGAGATAATAATATAGTAGAAATTTCAGATATAACTAGTATAGGAAATATTATGTATACTAGTCATCTCTTATGATTAATTATAACTTCTGTTATTTTATTATTAGCTATGGTAGGATCTATAGTTATAACTATAAATCAAAAAGATTAAATTATAACGGGGTAGAGCCTGGAGGTTGGGCGTCTTGTTTGGGGCGAGAACCTTCTCAGTTCGAATCTGAGTGCCCCGAGTAAGAGACTTTAGTTTAATAGGTAAAACATACGACTTTTAATCGTTATCACGTGGGTTCAAGTCCCATAGGTCTTAACTCTAAAAGAGCTAAGACCTCTATAATCTATTATACAAGAAAAATAAATTTAAAAATTATGCAAAATAAGAATAAGTCTATATATAATTTAACTTGTGAAAATATAGGTTAATAGAGGTAGAGAAAATAAAAAAAAAAAAAAAAATAGAAATACAAACTTCTTAGATGCAAAAAAAAAAACACAAACCGATTTATATTTAACTAAAGCCAATTTTTATAAAAATAGTATATAAAAATTTCCTTGTTAAAAAGCTTTAAGCCGATAAATAATACAACTAAACGGGACAAAGCCCTAATTTTTGTTAATTTATAACAATAACCTAAAAAAAAAAAAAAAATCCGAGTGCTGGAATTGGTAGACAGGATAATCTTAAGATTTATTGATTAATATCGTAAACGTTCAAGTCGTTTCTCGGATAAAGGGGGTATAGTTTAACTGGTAAAACAACGAACTTGCACTTCGTAATTTTAGGTTCAATTCCTAATATCTCCAAATAATCTTAATAAATAAAAGGTAAAGCTCGAGAAGCTCAATTTGGTAGAGCGGAACACTGAAGATGTTTAGGTTATAAGTTCAAATCTTATCTCGAGCATATATAATAGGTGTGCTGAAATTGGTAACCAGGTTCCGCTTAGGACGGAATAGTTTTTACTTTGCAAGTTCAAGTCTTGTCACCTATAAAATATGTTGTCGACTAATAGGCAAGTCATAAATTTTTGGTATTTACAATTGAGTGTTCGAATCGCTCCAACATAAGTGTTTTATAGTAGTATATTTAAAAGGCTTAATAATATAAAAATAGAAGTGGTAGTTTAATTGGTAAAACGTAGTGCTACGGACACTTTAATATGAGTTCGAGTCTTGTCCACTTCTTAATATAACTAAAACTTAAAGTAAAACTAGAACTAGTATTATTAGTTTCTTAAAATACAGGAATAAGCTGCAAAAGGTTTGCCTTTTGATTGCAGATCAATAAGTAGAAGTTCGATTCTTCCTTATTCCTAATCTAAGCCTTTATAGCTCAAAGGTAGAGCAAAATACTGTTAATATTTGGGTTAGGTGTTCGAGTCATCTTAAAGGCGAAAATAATTTAGAAAAAAAGTTATTTAGTTTAACAGAGGCTATAGCTTAATTGGTAGAGCAAGTTGCTCATGACAGCTTAGGTGAGTGTTCAAATCATTCTAGCCTTAAACCAGCCAAGATAGTTCAATTGGTTAGAACGTTAATTTCATGCGTTAATAATGAGAATTCGAGTTTCTCTCTTGGTTTAATAATATCGTTATAAAACTATAAAGGAAGGGTCCGTTTGTTGGTTTACGGGTTGAGCTGTAAACTCAATAGCATACTGCTGTCGAAGGTTCGAATCCTTTTCTTCCTATTTCTTATTAACTTAATGGTAAAGTAGAATACTTCTAATATTCGGATTTAGGTTCAAGTCCTAGATAAGAATAAATGATGCAGAAGCTTCTTCTGTAGGACGGATATATTATTAAATAAATGATTCAAGCAGCAAAAATAATTGGAACAGGTTTAGCAACAACAGGTTTAATAGGAGCCGGTGTAGGAATTGGTGTAGTTTTCGGTGCATTAATAATAGGTGTATCTAGAAATCCTTCTTTAAGAGGACAATTATTCTCTTACGCTATTCTAGGTTTCGCTTTCTCTGAAGCTACAGGATTATTCGCATTAATGATGGCTTTCTTATTATTATATGTTGCATAATTAATTTTTTTTTTGTGGTAGATATAGTTTAAAGGTAAAACCACTATTTGTGGCATAGTAGATCTTTGTTCAATTCAAAGTATTTACCTTTTACCATATACATAATTAATCAGCGGTAAGTATGAGATTTTCACTAATTTTATTTTTAATTGGGACTTTAGGTTTTGTTTTAAATAAAAAAAATATAATATTAATGCTTATTTCAATTGAAATAATGCTATTATCCATAACTTTCCTAATATTGTTAAGCTGCCATAACTTTGATGATATTTTAGGTCAGATATTTTCTATATATATTATAGCCATAGCGGGTGCAGAATCTGCCATAGGTTTAGGTCTATTAGTAGCATTTTTATAGATTGCGTGGATCAATAGCGATAGAAAATAAATAATGTATCTAGTATTAATAGGATTACCCATATTAGGATCAATAATATCCGGTTTTTTTGGTAGAAAAGTCGGGGTTAGCGGATCACAAATAATAACATGTACATGTGTTATAACAACAACAATTTTAGCTATTTTAGCTTTTATAGAAGGAGGTTTAAATAAAAGTCCAGTAAAAATACACTTATTTAGATGAATAGATGCGGAATATTTAAATGTATCTTGAGCATTTAATTTTGATTCTCTTACCGTTTCTATGTTAATACCAGTATTGATCATATCTTCTTTAGTACATGTTTATTCTATAGGTTATATGAGTCATGATCCACATAATCAAAGATTTTTTAGTTATTTAAGCTTATTTACTTTTATGATGATAATTTTAGTAACGGGAGATAATTTTTTAGTTATGTTTGTTGGTTGAGAAGGTGTAGGAGTATGTTCTTATTTACTAGTAAGTTTCTGATTCACAAGAATTGCCGCTAATCAAAGTTCTTTAGCGGCATTTTTTACAAATAGAGTGGGAGATTATGTATTAACTGTAGGTATGTTTGCTATTTTATGATCTTTTGGTAATGTGGATTATACAACTGTATTTTCATTATCTCCTTTTTTTAGCGAAACGGTTATTTTTTTTGTTGGTTTATGTTTATTAATTGGTGCTATGGCTAAAAGTTCACAAATTGGTTTACATGTTTGATTACCTATGGCGATGGAAGGTCCTACTCCGGTTTCCGCTCTAATACATGCGGCTACTATGGTTACTGCAGGAGTATATTTATTAATGAGAGCTTCTCCTTTAATAGAATATAGTTCAACTGTTTTATTACTATGTTTATGAGTGGGTGCTATTACAACTGTATTTAGTTCTCTTATTGGTTTATTTCAACAAGATATAAAAAAAGTTATCGCTTATTCTACTATGAGTCAATTAGGTATGATGGTTATAGCAATTGGTTTATCTTGTTACACTATTGCTTTATTTCATTTAATTAATCATGCTTTTTATAAAGGTTTATTATTTTTATGTGCAGGTGCAGTTATACACGCCGTAGCGGATAATCAAGATTTTAGAAAATATGGGGGTTTAATCTCATATTTACCTTTAACTTATTCACTTATGTTAACCGCTTCTCTTAGTTTAGTGGCCTTTCCTTTTATGACAGGTTTCTATTCTAAAGATTTCATTTTAGAATCTGCTTACGCTCAGTATAAACTTTCTAGTATTATTGTATATTTTATTGCTACAATAGGTGCTATGTTTACTACGCTTTATTCGGTTAAAGTTCTTTATTTAACTTTTTTAACAAACCCTAATGGTCCTTTAGTTAACTATAAACCTAATAAATCTGCACATGAAGGAGATGTTTTTATGAGTACTCCTTTAGTTATACTAGGTTTATTTTCTATATTTTTTGGTTATATAACTAAGGATCTTTTTATTGGTTTAGGTTCTGATTTTTTCTCAGATAATGCTTTATACATACATCCTAAACATGAAATTATGTTAGATACTGAGTTTGCACTTAATACTTTTTATAAATTATTACCTTTATTTTTTACAATTACATTAACTATACTTTCTATTCTTTTAACGGAATTTTATCCTAAACTACTTATCAGTTTTAAGTTTTCTAGATTTGGTTTTAATATCTTTAGTTTCTTTAATCAAAGATTTTTAGTTGAAATGTATTATAATCGTTACATATCTGGTACGGTTCTAAATTTAGGTGCACAAACTACTAAAGTATTGGACAAAGGTGCAGTAGAGCTTTTTGGTCCTTTTGGTTTAGAAAAACAATTTACTGATATTAGTAAAAAAATTGATTCTTTAAGTACAGGGGTGGTTACAAATTATGCTTTGTATATACTTATTGCTTTAATTGCCTATATTAATCTAAGCTACTATAATGAGTATAATATTTTTATAATAATACATGCTTTAATAATTCTTACTATGAAAAATAATTAAAGGTTTTTAATTAGATTAATGCTTTTTACTAATTTTTAGTTAATTAATTTATTAATTGCTATAACTATTTTTATATTAATTCAGAGGTGTATATAATAATCTCTTTTTTATAAAATTAAAAAAAAAAAGATTAACTATGTGTATAAGAATTATGTTATACTATTTTTTTTATGGTAATTTATATTTATATGGGCAACTCTCTAAAAAATATAATATTTATGCAATTTATAAATAAAGGTTTATTATTGCATTTGTTACCCTGTTATTTTATATTATAAGATAACACATAACCGGCTCGCATTTATTTATTGTTATTATTCTATTATTTACTTATTAACTAATTATTTATTAAAAATAAAATGAGAATATTAAAAAGTCACCCTTTATTAAAAATGGTAAACTCCTACGTTATAGATTCACCACAACCCTCTAATATTAGTTATTTATGAAACTTTGGATCACTACTAGCATTATGTTTAATTATACAAATAATCACAGGTGTAACATTAGGAATGCATTATACACCTAATGTTTTAGAAGCTTTCGATTCTGTAGAGCACATAATGAGAGATGTAAACAACGGTTGATTAATAAGATACTTACACTCAAATACTGCCTCTGCTTTTTTCTTTTTAGTTTATTTACACATAGGAAGAGGTTTATATTATGGATCATATAAAGCACCTAGAACTTTAACTTGAACAATAGGAACTGTAATATTTATATTAATGATGGCAACTGCCTTTTTAGGTTATGTTTTACCTTACGGTCAAATGTCTTTATGAGGTGCAACAGTTATTACAAATTTAATGAGTGCGATACCTTGAGTAGGACAAGACATAGTTGAATTCATATGAGGAGGTTTCTCTGTAAATAATGCAACTTTAAATAGATTTTTTGCATTACATTTTGTTTTACCTTTTGTTTTAGCTGCATTAGCATTAATGCATTTAATCGCTTTACATGATTCAAGTGGGTCAGGTAACCCTTTAGGTGTATCAGGTAATTACGATAGATTACCTTTTGCTCCATATTTTATATTTAAAGATTTAATAACAATCTTTATCTTTATTATAGCACTTTCTATATTTGTATTCTTTATGCCTAATATGTTAGGAGATAGTGAAAATTATGTAATGGCAAATCCAATGCAAACACCTCCGGCTATTGTTCCAGAGTGATACCTTTTACCTTTTTATGCTATATTAAGATCTATACCTAATAAATTATTAGGGGTTATAGCTATGTTTTCTGCTATTTTAGCTTTACTTACTATGCCTTTTACTGATTTATCTAATTTAAGAGGTATACAGTTCAGACCTTTAAGTAAAATAGCCTTTTTTGTATTTATAGCAAATTTCTTAATTTTAATGCAATTAGGTGCAAAACATGTAGAATCTCCTTTTATTGAATTTGGACAAATATCTACTGCTTTATATTTTGCTCATTTTGTTGTAATTGTACCTTTTATTACATTATTAGAAAATAGTTTAATAGATTTAGCGATTTCTGATGCAAATTACAAATCATCTAGTTATAGCTTTTCCAGTTTAAAACTACAAAATTATCTAATTTTTCTCCACCAAAACCTCATGCTTTCGTTAGCTTACCTCTACAGAGTATTTTTTTTACTAGCCTAAAAATTGGTATTTCAAGAAGCTCGAAACAAAGGTTTGCTTTATGTAATCCAAAAAGGCATGCGTCTACAAATGCATACGTCGGTATGGGTCTAACAGGTTTTGTAATTGCTCTGGTTTGTAATATAATCGGTACTATTTTTGTGGATATTTTTACGAATGGTATAAATATTTCTCCGCATTATCCTGATATTAATGAGATAGCATTAGAAGATATTCAGGGTCTAAGACAATATATGGATATATCAAGCAACATACTAAATCACGAAAGAAATCGATTATTAACCAATTTATCTGAGCTATCGGATATTGTAGCTATGCATGAAAACTCTACTTATTTGATCTGAAGATTCGAACAACAATTTGATTTATTGTTAGAGAGAATTAATGAGATAGGATTAAGGTTTGAGCAGGTCGATGTCATGAATTTGGAATTATCTGCTGGTCAGCTGCATGATACTTTTTTTGATTATATCGGTATATACCGTGATCTAGAAAATATTTTAGGTATAGAGATACAAGATAGTCCGGTTCCCTTTATTCAAGGAGAAGATAATCCGCTAGTTGGTTTACCTACTTAAATTAATACTCTTCGTAGGTAAAGCTTTTCCAGCAAAAAAAAAAGATATAATATTTGATATTTATAAATATCTCTTATAAAAACTAGAAAAAAAAAAGAGAATTGACTGAGTGGTTTATAGTGATAAGCTTGAAACTTATTTGATCAAAAATCACATCCGTTCGAATCGGATATTCTCTGAAACTTTTAAAGCTTAAATATTTTATATATTTTACGGCCAAATATATATTTTTTATTTTCTTTTCTTTAGTAATAGGTTTTATCCATATTTAACTTTCTAAATAACTTTATTTTTTACTTAATTTGATGCGATTAACTTTTATATAATATAGTAATAAAAATAAAAACAAATAAAACTCTATAAAAAAATAAAAGAAATGAATATATAATCCGCTGTATCATACTGGCCTAAAAATGAAAAACTAGGCTTAGAAAAAATAACCTTTTGCAAGGGATTTTTATCAAAAAACGATAAAGACAAAACCTTATTTATATCAAACATTATTTATATTTATTTTCTATTTATTTTAGATTAATTTAAAATAAATATAAAAAATTTCTTGTACTAGATATCATTCATTTAGTATGTAACTATTTAAGTTGTAATAGGTTTATATTATATAATCAAATTATGTTATTATTATCCTTAATATTAGTACCCTTATTTGGTACATTAATTATTTTTATTTTCTATACAGGTAGAGATGAAATAAATGAAAATACACTAAAAATAAGCGCCTTAATTGTGACGGTGCTAGACTTATTTATATCCCTAATTTTATGATTTTTATTTGATAATAGTTGTAAATATTTCCAATTTGTACAAGAACATTATACAATAGGCCATTATGATTTTTATTTAGGTTTAGATGGACTATCCATATATTTTGTATTATTAACTACATTGATTGCTCCAATCTCTATTATATCTAATTGAAAATCTATAAATAGTAAAACGGCATATTTTTTAGTAATAATCTTATTATTAGAATGTGCCTTATTATTAATCTACAGCGTTTTAGACATATTAATGTTTTATATATTTTTTGAAAGTATTTTAGCTCCTTTATTTATATTAATAGGATTTTTTGGATCAACAGATAAGCTTAGAGCGAGTTTTTATTTTTTCCTTTATACTTTCTTGGGTTCATTATTTATGTTATTATCTATAATAACCGTTTCATCGTTAACTGGTTGTACAGATATGGATATTATATATAAAACAGATTATGCTTATATAACACAAATCTTTTTATTTATGGGTATATTTATAGCTTTTGCAGTAAAAACTCCGGTTATTTTCTTAAATACTTGATTATTAAAAGCACATGTAGAATCACCCCTATCTGGTAGTGTTATTTTAGCGGCAATAGTTTTAAAATTAAGTTTATATGGTGTATTTAGATTAATTTTACCTTTAGTGCCTAAAGCCTTTATTTTTTATACACACATAATATTTGTTATATGTGTTATTATAACTATACTATACGCAAGTTTTAGTACTATAAGAACTATAGATGTTAAAGAACTTATTGCTTATTCTTCTGTTTCACATGCAGCAGTGTATTTTGCAGGTATATTAAGTAATGTTTTACAAGGTATACAAGGAGGAATACTATTAGGTTTAGCACATGGTTTTGTATCATCCGGTTTATTTATTAGTGGAGGAGGTGTATTATATGATAGATCTAGTACTAGAACAATTAATTATTATGGAGGTTTAGCTCAAATAATGCCTATTTTTTCTATATTATTTTTTATACTATGTTTAGGTAATTGTGGGTGCACCTCTTACTTTAAATTTTGTAGGAGAATTTATGTCTTTATATGGTATTTTTGAAAGATTATCTTTAGCTGGTATATTTGCCTCTTCTTCTATTGTTTTATCCGCAGTTTATACTATTTTCATGTTTAATAGAATAATTTTTGGTGGTGTATTTAAAGGTTGACATACTTATTTACCTGATTTAAATAAAAGAGAGTATTCTATACTTTTAATTTTAGTTATATTTACAGTAGTTTTAGGTATATACCCTTCAATTATACTAGATTCTTTAAACTATAGTGTATCTAGTTTACTGTTCAACTATGAAAAGTCTATATAAAAATTTTTCTCTTATATCTTAGGTTTTATATAAGTATGCTTATCTAAAACATTATTGCTTAACCGAATTTTATTAAAATTTTATAATACTTGTAATCTATTAATATAATATTAAATATAATTTGTTTTGCGAGGCCTAGCTTGAAACTAAGGCTTAATCATAATCAATAGGTTTTATCCCTTTTTAACTTACTAAATAATTTTATTTTTTATCTTAAAAAAAAAATAAAATTAAAAGTGGAGGGGATATAGATATTCTCTGTTAAGGGGCTTCATGCCAGCTATGAAAGATAAAAACTTGATTAGAAGGAATCAAAAAGTTTTTATCCTTCTAACTTCTAGGCGAAGATACGATCGATAAATAAAGGAATGCGAATTAAAGATCTATCTCTCGTTTAATTAGTTAAGGATTTTTTTTTAATCCTATCTTAACTAGTGCTTGGTTATCCTTTCTCAGTTCACGGGAGTAATTTTGTCGTTATACACAGTTAGGATTATCTCATATTATAAAATCGATACTTTTTAAATAAATAAAAAAATGATGAAAAAAAAAAAAATAAATTAGGTTAACTTAAAATAAAAAAAATATATGACTTATAATACAAGAGCGCATTTTCAAGCACATCCTTTTCATTTAGTCTCACCTAGTCCTTGGCCACTTTATACAAGTAGTACTTTATTTGCCACAACACTTAGTGGAGTATTAACTTTTCATAGTTTTACTGGAGCCTTAAAAGTGTTATACAGTTCATTAATCTCCATAGTATATTCAATGTGTTTATGATTCAGAGATGTAATAAATGAAGCAACTTACCTAGGTAACCACACATTAGCGGTACAAAGAGGTATAAATATGGGTGTAGCTTTATTTATAATATCAGAAGCTTTATTTTTTTTAGCTATATTCTGATCATTTTTTCACAGTGCTTTATCTCCAACCGTAGAATTAGGAGCTAAATGACCCCCGTTAGGGATTGATTCTATAAATCCTTTTGAATTACCATTGTTAAATACAGTAATATTATTATCCTCTGGTGTTACAGTAACATACAGCCATCACTCTATAATACAAAATAATAGAAGTGGAGCACTTTATGGTTTAGTGTATACTATTATATTAGCAATAATATTTACTGTATTCCAATACATAGAATATAGCGTTTCTTCATTCACAATATCAGATGGAACTTATTCATCTTGTTTTTATTTTGGAACAGGTTTCCACGGTTTACATGTTATGATAGGAACTGCTTTTTTAGCAGTTGGTTTGTGACGTTTATTAGCCTACCACTTAACTGAAAATCATCATTTAGGATTAGAATCCGCTATATTATATTGACATTTTGTAGACGTTGTTTGACTTTTCTTGTACATATCTGTGTATTACTGGGGTTCTTAATTATATATAACTAAGTACATTAAAAAAGATAAATTTTATTCTAACTCTAGTTAGGCCTCAACCTATATCACGTCAGCTTGATTAGTAAAAGCCTAAACCTCTGTGGGCACTTCCAGCACCAAAAGCTAAAGCGGTGCGAATACCACAAAACCTCTAGTACAAAAAGATCTAATAGATTAAATAACACAAATATTAGAAGATAACCCTTATATAAAAGCTAACCTATTGCTGAAAAAAGGAAAAAGTAGAAAGCAAATAATGAATAAAATCAAAATTTGAAATATAGAAAATGAAAAATCTTATGCTTCAATTTTATCTAGTATAAAAATATTAGAATCATACTATTTAATTTATGTATTTTAAGTAAATTCAGATGCGCTTACAAAACAGCCCGAGGTTTTACCAGTAGAAATATCTTATTTTTTATTCTAAGCTATATGCCCTTAAGATTATAAGGTAATGTATCCCTCAGCTACTTTTATTTATGAGCACAAGATTTTAAGGGATATAGTATTGTGTGATAATCATATCTATTTTAATCTTTCTATTTAGGCTATAGGAGATAAATAATCTCTTTTATTTAAACCTTTTTAAAGTTATAATGATAATGATTAATTTAATCCCTTACATTTATAAAAATAATTAATTTAAATTAATTATTTTTATAAATTTAAAAAATTTTCTTATTTTTCTTTTTATCTTATTTATATATATATTTTTTATGCGTTTATCCAATTTATTTCAATTTCTTAATTATTATTAGACTTTATCAAAAAAAAAAAAGACTTTAATGGTTTTAACTTTTCTTTCGTTTTTACTTTTTTCGAATGGTTTAACAATTCGGCCAGATACTTCTATATTATACAGTAGAATAGGTTTAATTATAATATTTTATAGTTTATTTTCTGCTTTAACTAGTTTTCATATTACTTATTTAGAAAAAGGTGTAGGTTTATATGCTGGTTTATTTAATATCACTGCTATAACTCAAAGTTTTCAAATATTTATTTTTATAATTAGTTTATTAATATTATTGATGACGGCTTTTTACCCCAGAAAAAAATATATAGATAATTCTGTATCTATGTTAGATATAATCTTAAAAAAAAGAAAACAATATGTAAGTATAATAAATAAAATGTCAGAACAATTCACAATCATAGAATATGCCTTAATTATTCTTTTTGTTATTAGTGGAGCAACTTTATTAATATCCAGTGCAGATTTAGGATCCATATACTTATGTATAGAGTTACAAAGTTTCAGTCTATATATAATATCTTCTTTACATAGAAATTCGGAATCTTCTACTGGTTCTGCCCTAACTTATTTTTTATTAGGTGGACTATCTTCTTGTTTTATACTATTAGGTATAGCCTTAATTTATGCAAATTCAGGTTTAACTAATTTAGACGCCATTTATTCTATAATATCTGACTCGGAAAAATATACTTATTATTCAACTTGATACAATCAAACTTATTTTTTCTATAGCTTATTATTAATATCTGTAGGTTTATTATTCAAAATAGCGGCGGCTCCTTTTCACTGATGATCTCCGGATGTTTATGATGGTGTACCTACTATCGTTACAACTTTTATTGCTATTTTAGGTAAAATAGCAATTTTAATTTTATTTTTACAATTAGTGCAGTACACTAGTAACCTTTTATATTCAAGCACACAATTTTATTCTTGAACTACTAGTTTATCTATGAGTTGTTTTTTTTCTTTAATAATTGGTACTATTTTAGGTTTAAGTCAAGTAAGAATTAAAAGATTATTAGCTTATAGTACTATAAGTCACATAGGTTTTATTTTACTTGCTTTAATTGTTCATACTTTAGATTCATATCAAGCATTTTTATTTTATATTATACAATATATTTTAACTAATTTAAATGTTTTTATGATATTAATTGCTATGGGTTTCAGTTTGTACTTGTTTTATACAAATAACGCGGAATTCAATAATTTATCTGAAAGTAACAATAGCCCTATACAGTTAATTAATCAATTAAAAGGATTTTTTACTATAAACCCTACTTTATCTTTATGTTTAGTTATTACTATGTTTTCTTTTATTGGATTACCTCCTTTAGCGGGGTTTTTTGGTAAATTAATGGTTTTAACCAGTGCTATGGATAATGGGAAAATTTTATTAGTTTTAGTTGCAGTACTTACAAGTGTTATTGGTGCAGTTTATTATTTAAGTGTTATAAAAACTATCTATTTTGAAAATCCAGAATACCTAAAATATTACACTTATGTAGACATATCATTGTCTAATATCTTTTCTATTACATTAGGTATTTTAAATTTAGCTATTGTACTTTTTATTTTAATACCTAATGAAATATTAAATTTATGTGATTTATTGTCTTTAATTAGCCATTCTTCTAATAGCATTTAAATTGGCATATATAGAAATGGCTTGTTTAATTTGTGGTTTTTTCATGTGTATACATTATTTAGTTTTTATATTAATTCTAATTAAGAAACTATAATATCTACGCTGAAATATAACCTTAAATAAAGGCACTAATACATTAAGTAGCTTAAGATTTATAAAGCTTAAAAAATTTATTTTTTCACTCTCATTCCTACAAATATATACTTAGATACAAGATTTCTTAAAAAAAATAAACATAATTATGTCTAGTTTAACTTTTTTTTTCATATTTATACCAGTTTTAGCTTTTATATTATTGGCAATTAATATTCTACTTTCTCCTCACAATCCTTATCAAGAAAAAAACAGTGCTTTCGAATGTGGATTCCATTCTTTTTTAGGACAAAATAGAACTCAGTTTAGTATATCATTTTTCATTTTTGCTCTTCTATTTTTATTATTTGATTTAGAAATCTTATTAGTATATCCTTATGTAGTAAGTGCATATACTAATGGTATTTATGGATTAATAATGATGTTAGTGTTTTTTTTAGTACTAACTCTAGGTTTTGTTTTTGAATTAGGAAAAAATGCCTTGAAAATAGATAGTAGACAAATGAGTAATTTACAACTAAAAAATTGAAAACAAACTATATATATAAAATAATTAAAAATACATAACCCTTTAAAATTTTTATTAATTAAATTAAAGTTTAATTTAATTAATAAAAAAAAAGATAAACTATTTGATTTTTATATCCTGGACGATAGAATATAAGATAAGAACTGTATTATATACAATTTTTATCAAAAAATAAGTATAAAAAGAAATTATTATGAATTGTTTGCTATATACCAAAAACAAACAAATAAGACTAAAAAAAGTGAATAAAATGAGAAATCGGTTAAATAAACAAAGTGAATTGAAATATCTTAGTAACTTTAGGAAAATAAATCAAACGAAATTCTACAAAAAATGTGAAGCAAGGTAGAAAAGCTTATAAGTAAAACGGTATATCTGTTTGAATAAAGGGGAACCTTCCTCTAAAGCTAAATATGGTAGTAATAAGCGATAGTGAATAGTACCGTGAGGGAATACATGAAATAGTAGTTTTATAAGCAGCTTGAGATAAATTTAAATAAAAAACGAAAGCGTACCTTTTGCATAATGGGTCAGCAAGTTAATGTTAGATGCAAAGGAAAACTTCCTTCAGAGAAATCGATTATGTAAAAATGAGAAGTATCTAACTTTAGACCCGAAGACTAGTGATCTTACCATTATCAGGATTATAAAAGTCCGAACGGGTTATCGTTGTAAAGATATCCGAAGAATGGTGGTAAGTAAGTGAAAGACAAAACTGACTAGTTAAGCTGGTTTTCCACGAAACCTATATAAGTAGGTAATTTAATTAAGATCTTAGCAGGTACAGAACTGTGATCTCGATCAAATTTATTTGAATACATCGGGGGATCGTGAAGATTTTATCGGAGAGATTTTGCACTCGGAAGGGTTAAGATTTATATTAAATAATCGGACATAGTACGATAAGGTTGTATGTCAAAAGGGAAACAGCCCAAAACAAGAGTTAATAAGGTTCCAAAATTATTGTTGAGTGAAATAAAGGATGTGTCTTTAAACACGATCAGGAAATAGGCTTAGAAGCGGCCATTTTTTAAAGATCTCGTAACAGAGCACTGATAAAAAAAAAGATCATACCAAAAATATAACGGATCTAAATAATATACCGAAACCTTGTCCATAAATAAATATTTATTTATGGGGTAGTGGAACATTGGATAAATCTAAGATTTATTTTTTATAAAAATAAAAAAAGCAGATAATCCAAGTGATAATGCTGACATGAGTAACGAAAAAGATTTGGAGTGAAATCATCCTAAAATAGGATGATTAATAACTCCTCTCGCCTAAAGCTTATGGTCGGATCTGAAATTAATTTACGGCCTCTAAGGAATTAATCTGATGAGTTAAAAAGTTATATGTTAAAAAATAAATACTTTTAACAAAGAAAAAACTAATTAAAGTGAAATTAGTTCTGGAAAATAAACTTAAAAATACCGTACCTAAATACTACCACAAGTAAGCTAGTAGAAAATACGAAGGCGTTTGAGTAATCAATCATTAAGGAACTCGGCAAATTGACTCACGTAACTTCGGGATAAGGTGGGCCATTATAATAAGGTAATAATAAATACCTATATAAGAGGAAGCATAGAATTGTGTTGTACGACTGTTTAATTAAAACAAAGCACTCTGCTAAGATATATCGAACTATTGAGTGTGATGTCTGCCCAGTGTCGGATGGGTAACTGATAGGCTTAAAAATAAAAAGTTAGGTCTGGATGGAATCCCCGATAAACGGCGGCCTTACCGATGAGGGTCCTAAGGTAGCGGAATACCCTGGCCGTTAAATGCGGTCTTGCATGAATGATGTAACGATACAACAGCTGTCTCGATGATTGGCTCAGTGAAATTGGAATAGCAGTGCAGATACTGTTTACCTCTAGATAGACGAGAAGACCCTTTGCAGCTTTACTGTTACTAATTTAAATTATAATATAAGATTTGCAAGAGTATAAGGTAGAAGTATTAGGTGTATGTATATACAAAAAAAACTAAATCCCTGTATAGAATAAACCTTAAGAGAAAACAAGAATAAACCTAGTTTGTTTTTGTTTTAACAGAAAGGTCTATATAGATCCCTAATACAACAACAATGAGACACCTTTATTTACTTTATTTTAGTTAATTGATTAGAAGACAGTTTATGCGGGGCACAGATCCCATAAAAAGTACCTGGGTATATCCAAATTTCTAATAGTAAATACGCTTTTTTCAAGCGTAGTGTATTAGTATAAGAAAGTCTTATATTAGTACATTATATTTTAATTTGTTATTAATTTTAACCTAATTATTCAGTTATTATTGTTTTAAATACAATTATATATAATTTAAGTAAGATTTTGACTATGTGGTGAATAGTTGTATAAATCTTTTTATTAATAAAAAAAGATTTAGTTGTAGTAATATTATACTATGATATTTAGTAATACTGTAAAAGTTTAATGGCTTAATCTTGCTTTACTGTCAGACATACAAGTCCATCAGTCACGTAAGTGGGGCATATGATCGCAAGATACGGAAAGGAAAGGTCTTGGATTTTTGAAAAAGTTACGCTAGGGATAAATTATGTCCTTTCATACCTACTAGGTATGCACTAAAACTGGGTTAAATTCAAAAAAAACTTCTTAAAGAGTTAATTTGAAGCGAAATTCTGTAATAAAAATTTTTACAAAAAACGTTAAACGACTAAAAATCCAGCATTTATTTTACTTGGTTTTTTTCTTTCATCTTAATTAAAAATTAAGTATACTTAATTTCAAATATAGTTACTTAATATTTACGTATTTTTATGATTTTAGATTTATTAAAAAAAAAAAAAATAAGCAAAGCCTTAAAACAATCTAGTAACGATTTACCTAAACATTACCCTTCTTCAGTAAGAGAATGAAATAATAGTATATATATTTATAATAAAAATAATTTAAATTTAATCCCTTATAGCACAAAATATGCAATAAATTTAATTAAAAGTTTTTTCAATTTATATAATAAAAGTGTAGAAAAAAAAATAAGAACTAAAAGATTATTACTTAGATTAAGAAGATTATCCTCAAATAGAATTTACTTAAGTAATGGTGAATTTAAACATAAAAATAATCGTGTTTTAATAAATATATACCTATTCAATAGACAAAGATATAACTATATTTTTAAATTAAAAAACATATTTTTGAAAAATTTTTTTACTAAAAAAAGCCCTAAAAATTATATAAAAATATTAAAATCTATATATATAAAAGGTTTAAATAATCTAGGTAAAATAAATAAAAATAAGTATCTATTAATAAAAAGATTAAATGTTGTAAATAAAAAATATAAAATAAACACGATTAAAAGTTTATCTAATTATACCTTTTTATTTTATAAAAAAGTATTAAAATTGACAATGAAAAAATTACGTTTGTACTTTTTTTATAAACAACTTATTTATATAAATAAATCCAAATTTAATTATACTTATTTAAGATTATTAAAAAAACATTTAGAATATTTATACAATAAAAATGTAGAGTTTAATTTAGTAAATATAAAACGTTTTTATCTAAATAGTGATATTTTATCTGAGAGTGTAAAGTTAAAAATAACTCGAAATAAAAAAAAAATGCATAAAATACTAAAAAAAATGAAAAATAAAATAAATATAAAACAAAAAGGTATTTTTTTAGAAAATAAATTTTTTACAAAAACAAAAAATAATGAAAATAAAGTAAATATGGTAAATAATACAAATTTTTTAAATTATATTATTTTAAATAATCTTAAATATAAACACGTTACTGGATTTAGATTAGAAGCGGCAGGTAGATTAAGTAAACGTTTTACTGCTTTCCCGTTCACTATCAAAATTACAATATAAAGGAAATCTTTTAAATTTAAGTTCTTCATATAAAGGTGTATCATCTGTAATATTAAAAGGAAATTTAAAATCAAATATACAATTTACTAAAATAAGATCTAAAACAAGAATAGGTTCATTTGGTATTAAAGGTTGAGTTAGCAGTAATTAATAGAAAAAAAACAAATAAATAAATGAAAAAATAGTCTGAACCATAATGTAAATTATGGATATAAATAATTTATTCTAACATCTTTGAACAGGCTAATGAGCGCAAGAGAGTACAAATTGAGTGCGCGGTTTGGCACCTCGATGTCGGCTTAGCTCATCCACATGAACGCAGGAATCATGAAGGGTTCGACTGTTCGTCGATTAAAGAGCTACATGAGTTGGGTTTAATACGTCGTGAGACAGTATGTTTCTATCTTCTAGGGGAATTTGGAAAAAAATAAGGATAGACCCTTTGTACGAAAGGAATTGGGTATGTTGACCTATAGTTTACTTGTTGTTTAGCTTTATTAACATTATTTTAACTAAGGTAATGGGCCTGCATGAAGGTGGAGACGCAATCTCTGACCATATTCAAAGGGTCAATTTGGCTTAAGCATGGCAAGAAAGCCACGTCCAATTAAAGATAAGCGCTGAAGGCATATAAGCATGAAACTTACTTTATTATTTTCTTATAATCGTAGTAAAACACTACGATTAAGACACATTAAAATTGTGTCTTATAATAGGCTTTAGTTGCAAGAACTTTGCGGTTTTAAGGCATAAAGTACTAATTAACCTTTACTAAAAAATGTGGTTATCATGTAAGCCCGGGTTAGCATAAAAGTAATGCTATCGTTTTGTAATCGGTGGAAGTAAGTGCGATACTTACACGGGGCTTTTCTAATTTAAAACAAAAACTTAAAAAATAATTTCAGAGGTTAAAAAAAACCTTTTATTTCTATACTTTATTTACAGTTAAATATATATTTAATAAAACTCTAATTTGTTTTACAGGGAAATTAGCTCAGTGGTAGAGCGGTCACTTTACACGTGATAGGTCAGGTGCTCGACTCACCTATTTCTCATAGATGCGGATTAGTGTAATGGTAACATGTCTGGCTCATGATCAGACGATCGAGGTTCAATCCCTTGGTCCGCAATAATAAAAATAAACCTTTTTATTAAATAAAAGAAAAAGACCCAGTCGTCAAGTTCGGTTAAGACATAACATTTTCACTGTTAGATCGAGGGTTCAAATCCCTTCTGGGTTACGCTTCATTGCCTTTTTTTTAAGCCTTTACTTAGATCGAGAGTTCCTGCTAGGGAAATATCAAATTAGTATAAATAAGAAATATATCTAAAGCTTAAGTTGTTATAAAACTTAAGCTAAATAATCAAGACTTTCTTAAAAGTAAACAAAAGGCTTTTTGTTTACACTTAAAATGTAAAGGTAGGCTACCAATTTGCCAATTAAATTAAATAAAATTAAATACAAAATTATAAAAATAAAAAAATATGAAATACTTAATAAATTTGGAGAGTTTCTTTTTTAATATCACTCTTAATGATGTAGCAGAACCGTGAGGTTTATTTTTCCAAGATAATGCTACACCACAAATGGAAGGATTAGAAGAATTGCATAATAATATTATGTTCTACTTGGCTATAATATTATTTGCAGTTAGCTGAATAATGTTATCCATTATTTTGAATTACCGTGAAGCAAAAATCTCTAATAAATACGTAAACCATGGAACTTTGGTTGAGTTGATATGAACAATTACACCTGCTTTAATTTTAGTTTTAATAGCCTTTCCTTCATTTAAGCTATTATATCTTATGGATGAGGTTATAGATCCATCCTTAGTTATATATGGTGAGGGACATCAGTGATATTGAAGTTATCAATATCCCGATTTCACAAATAATGATGAAGAATTTGTGGAATTTGATTCATATATAGTACCAGAGAGTGATCTGGAAATAGGAAAACTTAGAATGTTAGAAGTAGATAACAGAGTAATAATACCCGAGTTAACACACACTAGATTTATAGTAGGTGGTGCGGATGTTATACATTCTTATGCTTGTCCATCACTAGGTATAAAATGTGATGCTTACCCTGGTAGATTAAATCAATCTTCCGTTTACTTAAATAGAGAAGGAACATATTTTGGACAATGTTCAGAAATTTGTGGTATATTACACAGTTCTATGCCTATTGCAATCCAATCTGTAAGTTTACCTAAATTTTTATACTGATTATATGACCAAATTGGAGCTTAATTCTTGTTACACCTACTACTAACTGTTATAGGGTATTTATATAAATAATTATACTTAAATAATTAAGCTATAAAAAAAGTATACTTTTTTTTATTTTTTATAAAATTTTATTTTTGTAAAATTAATTAAAAGGATTACAATAATGTAGTGGTCCAGATATAAACCTTTTTTAATAATTGGTTATATTATTACTAGCCTATAAAACAAAAACCTAGAGGATTATTAAGATAAAAATCCAAGATGCAGACGAAGAAAGCATGATAAATTAAAAAAAAAAATATGCCACAATTGATACCTTTTTTTTTTGTAAATCAAGTTTTATTTAACTTCGCCTTATTAACGATAATAATCTACATATTTACTAAATATTTATTACCTAGATTTGTTCGTTTATTTAAAACACGTTTACACATAAATAATATATAATATAAAAGTCACAAAATACAAATTAGCAATAACCAAAACAAACCGAGGTTTGTTTTGGTTATTGTATTTACTTTATAGTTTATTAAGTGTTTTAGACTTAATAAAATCGTACTTTAATTTTTTTAAAGTTAAGCCTATTTCAAACTTTGCCTATAAATCAGAAAGTGCGTATACTCACATTTTTACTGATTTATACAAAAATAAAATTTAAAAATAAGAAAAAAAAAAATTGATAGTATAAATAATGTCAATCTTTACATTTGATTATATAAGATGAGAGATACTTTAATCGCGATATTAACTGTATTACTAGTTGTAATACCAATTTTAATGGTTGTAGCCTTTACGACTGTGGCGGAAAGAAAAACTATGGCAAGTATGCAAAGAAGATTAGGGCCAAATATAGTAGGTTATTATGGATTATTACAAGCTTTTGCGGATGCCTTGAAACTATTATTAAAAGAATGTGTATCACCCACTCAAGCTAATTTGATCTTATTTTTTTTAGGACCCTTAATAACTTTGATTTTTTCATTATTAGGTTATGCAGTTATACCATACGGTCCAGGTCTAGTTGTAGGAGATATGGCCTTAGGTATATTATATTTATTAGCCGTATCATCCCTTTCAACTTATGGTATTTTATTAGCCGGATGATCTGCAAATTCGAAATATGCTTTCCTTGGATCATTGAGAAGTACAGCACAATTAATTAGTTACGAATTAATTTTAAGTTCTGCTATTTTATTAGTTGTCTTATTATCAGGAAATTTGAATTTAACTGGTAACATAGAAGCTCAAAAAGGGGTTTATTTTTATTACCTTTATTACCTATAGCTTTAATTTTTTTCATTGGTGCTATAGCGGAAACAAATAGAGCCCCTTTTGATTTAGCAGAAGCAGAATCCGAATTAGTTTCTGGTTTTATGACAGAACATTCAGCCGCAATATTCGTATTTTTCTTTTTAGCAGAGTATGCTAGTATCGTATTAATTTGTATATTTACTAGTATTCTGTTCTTAGGTGGTTATTTGAATTTTGTCTTTTCAGATTTAAGTGTGTGAACAAGTGATGTAAATACAGAAAATAATTTACTCGAGATTTTACTACAAGGTTTAATTAAAGGTTTGGTTTTAGGTTTAAAAATTTGTTTTGCTATTTTTACTTTTATTTGAGTGAGAGCTTCTTTCCCTAGAATAAGATTTGATCAACTAATGTCATATTGTTGAACAATATTATTACCAATCATAATAGCATTCATTGTGGTTTTACCTTGTTTGACTGAAAAATTATTTATTCTACCTTTAAATTGTTAAGTATCGTATTTAGGGATTCTTCTGACCTTAGATTTTTAGGTGTAATACTAATTTTCTTTACATCTTGGACTATCTTTACTGTTTTATTTAATACTGTTTTTATGATTTTCTGCTTAATAAAAAAAAAAAATTTTTTTTTTTTATCCTAATAGTATATTGGGTAAAATTTGGGCAATATAAGGTCTTTTTTTAATGGTCTGTTTTATTTTTAAATTTTATGCATACATTAATTCCTTTAGGGATTTAATGGATAATGGTTTCGTATTTAATTAGATAAATAACAAAAAAAAAAAAAAAAAAAAAATGTTACTTTCATTTACAGTGAATAAATCTTATAAAAATATGCCTATTTTACTGCCTATCTGAAACTCTAGTCCTTTAGACCAATTTACAATAAGAAATTTATTTAGTTTAAAAGCAGGATCTTTTAGGAAACATTCAAATATCTTTAACAAATATCGGTTTATATTTAATAATTGCTACATCTATCGTATTCCTTTTTTACGTTTTAGCTACAAATTACGAATTTACTACTCCAAATGGTTGATCATTATCAATGGAATCAATATATGCAACAGTACATAGTATAGTAACAAACCAAATAAATGCAAACAAAGGACAAATGTTTTTTCCTTTAATAAGTGCCTTATTTATATATATCTTAATAAACAATTTAGTGGGTATGGTACCTTATAGTTTTGCACCTACTTCTCATTTTATTTTAACTTTTTCTATAAGTTTTTACAATAGTAATAGGAGCTACAATATTAGGGTTTCAAATCCATTCACTTAAATTTTTTTCTTTATTAGTACCTTCTGGTTGTCCTTTAGGTTTATTACCTTTATTAGTATTAATAGAATTTATTTCTTATTTATCTAGAAATGTGTCACTAGGTTTAAGATTAGCCGCAAATATTTTAAGTGGACATATGCTTTTAAATATTTTATCTGGATTTACTTATAATATAATAAATAAAGGATTTATTTATTTCTTTTTAGGATTAATACCATTATTATTTATAATAGCATTTTCTGGATTAGAAATAGGTATTGCTTTCATACAAGCACAAGTTTTTGTTGTATTATCTTCTTCTTATATAAAAGACGGTTTAGAATTACATTAATAAAAATAATATTTAGGTTTTGTGTTATATATTTAGCATAAAGTTTTATAAACTAAGGAAAGTCAAAAGCAAATTAAAAATATGTATATATATTATAACAAAAAAATAATTTTTTTTTATATAGGAGAAAATAAGAATATAACTACGGTTATAAAACGAACTATAGTAAATATATTTTGCCTTATTTAGTAGAGATGCTAATAAACAGGAACCCCGCTTATGTTTAACCAAAATCAAATAAAAAAGATAAAGTAATCGATTTATTTTATAATATAAAAACCCTATATATAAGATTTATACAAAAAATGGCCATAAGTTAATGGTAGACTGTTCGTCTTCCAAACGAAGCGTGTCGATTCGATTTCGACTGGCCATAGAGTTAGTAGTTTTAATTGGTAAAATGTTTCCTTGTCGAGGAAAATTATGCCGGATCGAAGCCGGCCTAACTCGGGCCCTATAGGGCCTGGCTTTTAGTTAAGGAAACTGTAACCGGGGTTTATAAATCCCAGGATTAAACCTTATCTTGTAAATGTCCTAAGTTATTAATTTTTACTGTTAAATCTATAAGTTAAACCAAGTTAAGTAACCATTATATGATTAAACAAAAAAAAAAAAATACTTTTTTAAGCTAAAGACCTTATTAATAAAATATAGATTTATTCTTAGCAATTAAGCCGACAAATTTATACTTAAATATACAAAAAAAAAAAAGGAAAAGTTGCCATAGGTAGGGTGAGATATTTGCTAAATATTGTGTTTTACACTTAGGTGTTCGAGTCGCCTCTTTTCCGTTAGTATATTTGTAGATTAAGCATATAGTTTAATATACATATATATTAAGAGTATAGTTTAATAGGCAAAATTAGAAGCTTCAAACTTCCAGTTCTCAGTTCAAATCTGAGTGCTCTTGTTAAAATTTATAGGTTCTTTAACTTAATAGGTAAAGTGCGTTCTTGATAAGGATGTTATTCAAGTTCAACTCTTGGAAGAATCAGTAGTATTAAAAAAAAAATCTTTTTATAAAATGCGTAGTTTATATGTTATATTTATAAACATCTTTTATAAAAACTAGAAAAAAAAAAAGAGAATTGACTGAGTGGTTTATAGTGATAAGCTAGAAACTTATTTGATCAAAAATCACATCCGTTCGAATCGGATATTCTCTGAAACTTTTAAGGTTTAAATATTTTTTTTTACAATAAAGATAAATAAAAAAGTCTTTTTTTATTTATCTTTATTTAACTCTCTAAATAAATTTCTTTTTTACCTTATTAAACAAAAAAAAAGTAAAAGGTCAAGTTCGGCTAAGACAGAACAATTTCATTTTTAGGTCGAGGCTTCCCTTCTAGCTCAAGATAATAATATTATCTAATTTTTTTTTATTTTCTTGTGTTCTACTTCTTTGTGAGATCTCTAAAAATTTTTAGAGATCTCCTTAAGTTATAAAGTTATTAAAATTTTATAATTTAACCGTATAAATACTGTTCGAAACAGGTTAACTAAAATCTGGCGAAAAAAAACTCCAAAAATAAAAATAAATAAAGTAATAAACAATAAAGTTTAATTAAACTTTATTGTTAAATTTTAAAAAAGTACAAATTAGCAATAATGATACAAAATAAAGCAAAATAATAACAAAACATCCCTCACTGGCGAACGTCATTTTAAATAAGTAAAAAAAAAAATTTTTTACTTATTTAAATTTTTATTTTTTTTTAATAAAAAAAACCTCTAATTAAGTATCTAAAATAAAAAATGTAAATAAAATGGAAAGCATTATGCTTCCGTATAATTTAAAACCAAAATATAAGACAATTAAGCACAGATTCCGCAGCATCAAACGAATATAGTAACAAAAGCCTAAACTTAGGGAAAATAACTATGTGAAAAGAAAGATGATTTTTATCAAGTAATGCTAAAGATATTGGTACTTTATATTTAATCTTTGCTTTGTTTGCCGGTCTAGCTGGAACTTCTTTTTCTGTATTAATAAGACTGGAATTATCTGGCCCTGGTGTTCAATATATAGCAGATAATCAATTGTATAATAGTATAATAACAGCCCATGCAATAGTAATGATATTCTTTATGGTTATGCCTGCGCTTATAGGAGGTTTTGGAAATTTCTTATTACCTTTATTAGTAGGAGGTCCTGATATGGCATTTCCTAGATTAAATAATATAAGTTTCTGATTACTAATACCTAGTTTCTTACTATTTATATTTGCAGGAATGATAGAAAATGGAGCAGGTACAGGATGAACATTATACCCTCCATTGTCTGGACTGCAAAGTCACAGTGGACCTAGTGTAGATTTAGCCATCTTTGCTTTACACTTATCCGGTGTAAGTAGTTTTATTAGGAGCAATGAACTTTATAACAACAATCTTAAATATGAGAAGTCCAGGTATAAGATTACATAAATTAGCTTTATTTGGATGAGCTGTAGTAATTACTGCGGTTTTATTATTATTATCTTTACCTGTGTTAGCTGGTGCTATAACTATGGTTTTAACGGATCGTAATTTTAATACATCATTTTTCGAAGTAGCTGGAGGTGGAGACCCTATCTTATACCAACATCTTTTCTGATTCTTTGGTCATCCAGAAGTTTATATTTTAATTATACCTGGTTTTGGTATAATAAGTACAACAATTTCAGCTAGTTCTAATAAAAGTGTATTCGGTTACTTAGGTATGGTATACGCTATGATGTCAATTGGAGTACTAGGTTTTGTAGTATGAAGTCACCACATGTATAGTGTAGGTTTAGACGTAGATACAAGAGCATATTTCACTGCGGCAACTTTAATAATTGCAGTACCTACTGGAATTAAAATATTTAGTTGATTAGCTACAACATATGGTGGATCATTACACTTAACACCTTCAATGCTATTTGCTTTAGGTTTCGTTGTTATGTTCACTATAGGAGGTTTAAGTGGGGTTGTTTTAGCAAACGCTTCACTTGATATTGCATTCCACGATACTTACTATGTAGTAGCTCATTTCCACTATGTATTAAGTATGGGTGCCGTTTTTGCACTATTCAGTGCATGATATTACTGAATACCTAAAATAACTGGATTGAATTACAGTATGTTATGAGGTAAAGTACATTTCTTAATAATGTTCATAGGAGTAAATGTAACTTTCTTCCCACAACATTTTTTAGGTTTACAAGGAATGCCAAGAAGAATTAGTGACTATCCGGATGCTTTTGCTGGTTGAAATTTTGTAAGTAGTTTAGGTTCAATTATTAGTGTAGTAGCTACAGGAGTATTCTTGAACCTAGTTTATGCACAATTAGTTAATGGACAAGCTACATCTAGATATCCTTGATTAATTGCACAATTTTTCAGTGATACATTCCAAACTTTATTTAACAGAACATTTAGTTCTATAGAATGATGTTTAAATAGTCCACCGAAACCTCATGCTTTCGTTAGTCTACCATTACAAAGTGGGAGTCTTTAATAAATATCTATTTAATTTTTTTCCAATTTACTGGTGGATGATTTAACAGGTGAAATTAAAATAAGTGTAAATCAAAAATCGGATACGTTGGCGATTAAATTATAAAATTTATTACGATTATTAAAGAAATAAAAAAAAATTTTTTATAAAATTTTAAGTATAGACGAGATTCTTATAGTTTTTCGTTACCTTGATATTGCTTAAATTTAAAACTTTACTTGTTTTAGGCCCTATATATTTGAAAAAACTAAACTTTATTTAATTTATGTTATGTTATGATTACTTAATTTTTTGAAGCTTAAATAATCTAAAGTTAAGTATATATCAAACACTCTAAAAAAAAAATAAAAAAGATTAGCTATTTGTAATAGTAATATTACATATTATATTAAATTGAGTTTGATGATGGCTCTGAGTGAACGCTGTCCAAATGCTTGACACATGCTAATCGTACGACTAATTTATAGTATATTTATTATACAATATTATTAGTAGTGGTGTACAGGTGAGTAAAAGATGAGTTAATTGCCTTAAAGTAAGGATGATAAGATCCCTTATAAAAAGAAAGAAAAAGAAAATTTCGCTTTAAGATGTTAGTTTATCCCGAAAGAGTAATAGTTAAATCTAGCTCGGGTTTCGGTAGTCGAGACTGAGAGGTCGATCGACCACATTGGGTCTGAAAAAAGCCCAATGCGTAACGTACAGCAGTGGGGAATATTGGTCAATGGTCTAATGACTGAACCAGCAATTTGGAGGAATGAAAAACGAATAAGTCGTTTAAAGTTCTAGATAAAAAATTGATAATGACTAAATTTTATCTATAAGTCTTGACCAAATTACGTGCCAGCAGTCGCGGTAATACGTAGAAGACAAGTGTTATTCATCTTTAACAGGTTTAAAGGGTACCTAGACTGGAAATTAAGCCTTAGTAGGAACTAATATCCTAGAGTTTTATGTGAGAAGATTCGAACTACCTAAGTAGCGTTAAAATGCGATGATAAAGGTGAGACGGATGGCGGCGAAGGCATTCTTCTAAGTAAAAACTGACGTTGAGGGACGAAGCCTAGAGGAGCAAGAAGGATTAGATACCCCAGTAGTTCTAGGAGAAAATGATGAGTGCCATAGGCTAGAAACTAGTTTATAAATGAAAGTGTAAGCATTCCACCTCATGAGTAAAGCGGCAACGTCGAAATTGAAATCATTAGACCGTTTCTGAAACCAGTAGTGAAGTATGTTATTTAATTCGATGATCCGCGAAAAACCTTACCACCTCTTGAATATTTTTACAAGCGCTGCACGGCTGTCTTCAGTTAATGTCGTGAGATTTTGGTTTGTTCCATTAATTAACGAAAACCCTTACTTTATTTTTTATATAAAGTAGTTCACCGTTATATTGGATAGGATAAACGGGATCAAGACAAGTCATCATGGCCTTAATGAGCGTGGGCTATAGACGTGCCACATATGCCTCTACAAAGGGAAGCAATATTGCAAAATGGAGCTAATCCTAAAAATTGGACATAACTATTCGTGAATTGTAGTCTGAAACTCGACTACATGAATATGGAATTACTAGTAATCGTGTATCATCACGTCACGGTGAATTTAATCTCAGTTGGGCACTAACTACTCGTCAGGCGCTGAAAGGGGTATGCGCAATAAGTTTGGTTGCAATTGGTTGTTTATTATATATTATTAGTTATATTTTATTCTCTTTGTAATCTTCGTATGCGTGACCTCAATTGGTGTTAAGTCGAAATATGGTTCGTGTAATGGAAATTGCACGGGGTTTATTATCCTTAAAAATATTTGTTTTATTAGCTTTAATGGTAATTTATTTATTTTATCTCTAAGGTAAAGTAAAAAGATTCCTTAGGGTTTAATAAAACTTTGGTTTTTTTTTATAAGTTTTTAGTCTAATTAGCTAAATTTTTATTTATATTTTGCATACTATACTTAGCTATTATTTATATATTAAATATAGTCTATTTTTATTTATATTTTCAAGCCATTTAAGGCGTTGTTTTTAATTTGGCCTTTTACTAAAGGTCTATATTTTATAAAGGCAAAACATATCTTTCATATTTATTTAGTTAAACTTTATCTTTAACTAAATAAATGTATTTTCATCTTATTATAGTATTAAAAGAAAGGAGTAAAAAAAAAAAAAAAAAATGGTTTATTTATTTCATATTTCTGATTTATTTTATGGCTTTAATTTTAATTTTTTGTATTTAATTAATTTTTTATCCACAATAGCGGGTATTCTTATAGTAATAACGAAAAACCCTATAGTATCTGTATTATATCTTATATTTTTATTTTTTAATATCTCTTGTTATCTAATTTTTTTAGGTATGGTATTTATTGGATTATCTTATTTATTAGTTTATGTAGGTGCAGTTTCTATTTTATTTTTATTTATCTTAATGCTTATAAATATAAGAGTATCAGAACTTATAGCTAATACTAATAATAATATACCTTTAGCTATTATAACTATATTGGCCTTTTTTATACCTATTAGTAATATATTACCTAGTTCTTATAAAAAATCTCCCTTTTCTTTAAGTGAATTATCCCTAAATAAGCAAGAAAAAGATATTTTATATGTTTCTTCTAATAATTGAGATAATAATATAGTAGAAATTTCAGATATAACTAGTATAGGAAATATTATGTATACTAGTCATCTCTTATGATTAATTATAACTTCTGTTATTTTATTATTAGCTATGGTAGGATCTATAGTTATAACTATAAATCAAAAAGATTAAATTATAACGGGGTAGAGCCTGGAGGTTGGGCGTCTTGTTTGGGGCGAGAACCTTCTCAGTTCGAATCTGAGTGCCCCGAGTAAGAGACTTTAGTTTAATAGGTAAAACATACGACTTTTAATCGTTATCACGTGGGTTCAAGTCCCATAGGTCTTAACTCTAAAAGAGCTAAGACCTCTATAATCTATTATACAAGAAAAATAAATTTAAAAATTATGCAAAATAAGAATAAGTCTATATATAATTTAACTTGTGAAAATATAGGTTAATAGAGGTAGAGAAAATAAAAAAAAAAAAAAAATAGAAATACAAACTTCTTAGATGCAAAAAAAAAAAACACAAAACCGATTTATATTTAACTAAAGCCAATTTTTATAAAAATAGTATATAAAAATTTCCTTGTTAAAAAGCTTTAAGCCGATAAATAATACAACTAAACGGGACAAAGCCCTAATTTTTGTTAATTTATAACAATAACCTAAAAAAAAAAAAAAAAAATCCGAGTGCTGGAATTGGTAGACAGGATAATCTTAAGATTTATTGATTAATATCGTAAACGTTCAAGTCGTTTCTCGGATAAAGGGGGTATAGTTTAACTGGTAAAACAACGAACTTGCACTTCGTAATTTTAGGTTCAATTCCTAATATCTCCAAATAATCTTAATAAATAAAAGGTAAAGCTCGAGAAGCTCAATTTGGTAGAGCGGAACACTGAAGATGTTTAGGTTATAAGTTCAAATCTTATCTCGAGCATATATAATAGGTGTGCTGAAATTGGTAACCAGGTTCCGCTTAGGACGGAATAGTTTTTACTTTGCAAGTTCAAGTCTTGTCACCTATAAAATATGTTGTCGACTAATAGGCAAGTCATAAATTTTTGGTATTTACAATTGAGTGTTCGAATCGCTCCAACATAAGTGTTTTATAGTAGTATATTTAAAAGGCTTAATAATATAAAAATAGAAGTGGTAGTTTAATTGGTAAAACGTAGTGCTACGGACACTTTAATATGAGTTCGAGTCTTGTCCACTTCTTAATATAACTAAAACTTAAAGTAAAACTAGAACTAGTATTATTAGTTTCTTAAAATACAGGAATAAGCTGCAAAAGGTTTGCCTTTTGATTGCAGATCAATAAGTAGAAGTTCGATTCTTCCTTATTCCTAATCTAAGCCTTTATAGCTCAAAGGTAGAGCAAAATACTGTTAATATTTGGGTTAGGTGTTCGAGTCATCTTAAAGGCGAAAATAATTTAGAAAAAAAGTTATTTAGTTTAACAGAGGCTATAGCTTAATTGGTAGAGCAAGTTGCTCATGACAGCTTAGGTGAGTGTTCAAATCATTCTAGCCTTAAACCAGCCAAGATAGTTCAATTGGTTAGAACGTTAATTTCATGCGTTAATAATGAGAATTCGAGTTTCTCTCTTGGTTTAATAATATCGTTATAAAACTATAAAGGAAGGGTCCGTTTGTTGGTTTACGGGTTGAGCTGTAAACTCAATAGCATACTGCTGTCGAAGGTTCGAATCCTTTTCTTCCTATTTCTTATTAACTTAATGGTAAAGTAGAATACTTCTAATATTCGGATTTAGGTTCAAGTCCTAGATAAGAATAAATGATGCAGAAGCTTCTTCTGTAGGACGGATATATTATTAAATAAATGATTCAAGCAGCAAAAATAATTGGGACAGGTTTAGCAACAACAGGTTTAATAGGAGCCGGTGTAGGAATTGGTGTAGTTTTCGGTGCATTAATAATAGGTGTATCTAGAAATCCTTCTTTAAGAGGACAATTATTCTCTTACGCTATTCTAGGTTTCGCTTTCTCTGAAGCTACAGGATTATTCGCATTAATGATGGCTTTCTTATTATTATATGTTGCATAATTAATTTTTTTTTTGTGGTAGATATAGTTTAAAGGTAAAACCACTATTTGTGGCATAGTAGATCTTTGTTCAATTCAAAGTATTTACCTTTTACCATATACATAATTAATCAGCGGTAAGTATGAGATTTTCACTAATTTTATTTTTAATTGGGACTTTAGGTTTTGTTTTAAATAAAAAAAATATAATATTAATGCTTATTTCAATTGAAATAATGCTATTATCCATAACTTTCCTAATATTGTTAAGCTGCCATAACTTTGATGATATTTTAGGTCAGATATTTTCTATATATATTATAGCCATAGCGGGTGCAGAATCTGCCATAGGTTTAGGTCTATTAGTAGCATTTTATAGATTGCGTGGATCAATAGCGATAGAAAATAAATAATGTATCTAGTATTAATAGGATTACCCATATTAGGATCAATAATATCCGGTTTTTTTGGTAGAAAAGTCGGGGTTAGCGGATCACAAATAATAACATGTACATGTGTTATAACAACAACAATTTTAGCTATTTTAGCTTTTATAGAAGGAGGTTTAAATAAAAGTCCAGTAAAAATACACTTATTTAGATGAATAGATGCGGAATATTTAAATGTATCTTGAGCATTTAATTTTGATTCTCTTACCGTTTCTATGTTAATACCAGTATTGATCATATCTTCTTTAGTACATGTTTATTCTATAGGTTATATGAGTCATGATCCACATAATCAAAGATTTTTTAGTTATTTAAGCTTATTTACTTTTATGATGATAATTTTAGTAACGGGAGATAATTTTTTAGTTATGTTTGTTGGTTGAGAAGGTGTAGGAGTATGTTCTTATTTACTAGTAAGTTTCTGATTCACAAGAATTGCCGCTAATCAAAGTTCTTTAGCGGCATTTTTTACAAATAGAGTGGGAGATTATGTATTAACTGTAGGTATGTTTGCTATTTTATGATCTTTTGGTAATGTGGATTATACAACTGTATTTTCATTATCTCCTTTTTTTAGCGAAACGGTTATTTTTTTTGTTGGTTTATGTTTATTAATTGGTGCTATGGCTAAAAGTTCACAAATTGGTTTACATGTTTGATTACCTATGGCGATGGAAGGTCCTACTCCGGTTTCCGCTCTAATACATGCGGCTACTATGGTTACTGCAGGAGTATATTTATTAATGAGAGCTTCTCCTTTAATAGAATATAGTTCAACTGTTTTATTACTATGTTTATGAGTGGGTGCTATTACAACTGTATTTAGTTCTCTTATTGGTTTATTTCAACAAGATATAAAAAAAGTTATCGCTTATTCTACTATGAGTCAATTAGGTATGATGGTTATAGCAATTGGTTTATCTTGTTACACTATTGCTTTATTTCATTTAATTAATCATGCTTTTTATAAAGGTTTATTATTTTTATGTGCAGGTGCAGTTATACACGCCGTAGCGGATAATCAAGATTTTAGAAAATATGGGGGTTTAATCTCATATTTACCTTTAACTTATTCACTTATGTTAACCGCTTCTCTTAGTTTAGTGGCCTTTCCTTTTATGACAGGTTTCTATTCTAAAGATTTCATTTTAGAATCTGCTTACGCTCAGTATAAACTTTCTAGTATTATTGTATATTTTATTGCTACAATAGGTGCTATGTTTACTACGCTTTATTCGGTTAAAGTTCTTTATTTAACTTTTTTAACAAACCCTAATGGTCCTTTAGTTAACTATAAACCTAATAAATCTGCACATGAAGGAGATGTTTTTATGAGTACTCCTTTAGTTATACTAGGTTTATTTTCTATATTTTTTGGTTATATAACTAAGGATCTTTTTATTGGTTTAGGTTCTGATTTTTTCTCAGATAATGCTTTATACATACATCCTAAACATGAAATTATGTTAGATACTGAGTTTGCACTTAATACTTTTTATAAATTATTACCTTTATTTTTTACAATTACATTAACTATACTTTCTATTCTTTTAACGGAATTTTATCCTAAACTACTTATCAGTTTTAAGTTTTCTAGATTTGGTTTTAATATCTTTAGTTTCTTTAATCAAAGATTTTTAGTTGAAATGTATTATAATCGTTACATATCTGGTACGGTTCTAAATTTAGGTGCACAAACTACTAAAGTATTGGACAAAGGTGCAGTAGAGCTTTTTGGTCCTTTTGGTTTAGAAAAACAATTTACTGATATTAGTAAAAAAATTGATTCTTTAAGTACAGGGGTGGTTACAAATTATGCTTTGTATATACTTATTGCTTTAATTGCCTATATTAATCTAAGCTACTATAATGAGTATAATATTTTTATAATAATACATGCTTTAATAATTCTTACTATGAAAAATAATTAAAGGTTTTTAATTAGATTAATGCTTTTTACTAATTTTTAGTTAATTAATTTATTAATTGCTATAACTATTTTTATATTAATTCAGAGGTGTATATAATAATCTCTTTTTTATAAAATTAAAAAAAAAAAGATTAACTATGTGTATAAGAATTATGTTATACTATTTTTTTTATGGTAATTTATATTTATATGGGCAACTCTCTAAAAAATATAATATTTATGCAATTTATAAATAAAGGTTTATTATTGCATTTGTTACCCTGTTATTTTATATTATAAGATAACACATAACCGGCTCGCATTTATTTATTGTTATTATTCTATTATTTACTTATTAACTAATTATTTATTAAAAATAAAATGAGAATATTAAAAAGTCACCCTTTATTAAAAATGGTAAACTCCTACGTTATAGATTCACCACAACCCTCTAATATTAGTTATTTATGAAACTTTGGATCACTACTAGCATTATGTTTAATTATACAAATAATCACAGGTGTAACATTAGGAATGCATTATACACCTAATGTTTTAGAAGCTTTCGATTCTGTAGAGCACATAATGAGAGATGTAAACAACGGTTGATTAATAAGATACTTACACTCAAATACTGCCTCTGCTTTTTTCTTTTTAGTTTATTTACACATAGGAAGAGGTTTATATTATGGATCATATAAAGCACCTAGAACTTTAACTTGAACAATAGGAACTGTAATATTTATATTAATGATGGCAACTGCCTTTTTAGGTTATGTTTTACCTTACGGTCAAATGTCTTTATGAGGTGCAACAGTTATTACAAATTTAATGAGTGCGATACCTTGAGTAGGACAAGACATAGTTGAATTCATATGAGGAGGTTTCTCTGTAAATAATGCAACTTTAAATAGATTTTTTGCATTACATTTTGTTTTACCTTTTGTTTTAGCTGCATTAGCATTAATGCATTTAATCGCTTTACATGATTCAAGTGGGTCAGGTAACCCTTTAGGTGTATCAGGTAATTACGATAGATTACCTTTTGCTCCATATTTTATATTTAAAGATTTAATAACAATCTTTATCTTTATTATAGCACTTTCTATATTTGTATTCTTTATGCCTAATATGTTAGGAGATAGTGAAAATTATGTAATGGCAAATCCAATGCAAACACCTCCGGCTATTGTTCCAGAGTGATACCTTTTACCTTTTTATGCTATATTAAGATCTATACCTAATAAATTATTAGGGGTTATAGCTATGTTTTCTGCTATTTTAGCTTTACTTACTATGCCTTTTACTGATTTATCTAATTTAAGAGGTATACAGTTCAGACCTTTAAGTAAAATAGCCTTTTTTGTATTTATAGCAAATTTCTTAATTTTAATGCAATTAGGTGCAAAACATGTAGAATCTCCTTTTATTGAATTTGGACAAATATCTACTGCTTTATATTTTGCTCATTTTGTTGTAATTGTACCTTTTATTACATTATTAGAAAATAGTTTAATAGATTTAGCGATTTCTGATGCAAATTACAAATCATCTAGTTATAGCTTTTCCAGTTAAAACTACAAAATTATCTAATTTTTCTCCACCAAAACCTCATGCTTTCGTTAGCTTACCTCTACAGAGTATTTTTTTTACTAGCCTAAAAATTGGTATTTCAAGAAGCTCGAAACAAAGGTTTGCTTTATGTAATCCAAAAAGGCATGCGTCTACAAATGCATACGTCGGTATGGGTCTAACAGGTTTTGTAATTGCTCTGGTTTGTAATATAATCGGTACTATTTTTGTGGATATTTTTACGAATGGTATAAATATTTCTCCGCATTATCCTGATATTAATGAGATAGCATTAGAAGATATTCAGGGTCTAAGACAATATATGGATATATCAAGCAACATACTAAATCACGAAAGAAATCGATTATTAACCAATTTATCTGAGCTATCGGATATTGTAGCTATGCATGAAAACTCTACTTATTTGATCTGAAGATTCGAACAACAATTTGATTTATTGTTAGAGAGAATTAATGAGATAGGATTAAGGTTTGAGCAGGTCGATGTCATGAATTTGGAATTATCTGCTGGTCAGCTGCATGATACTTTTTTTGATTATATCGGTATATACCGTGATCTAGAAAATATTTTAGGTATAGAGATACAAGATAGTCCGGTTCCCTTTATTCAAGGAGAAGATAATCCGCTAGTTGGTTTACCTACTTAAATTAATACTCTTCGTAGGTAAAGCTTTTCCAGCAAAAAAAAAAGATATAATATTTGATATTTATAAATATCTCTTATAAAAACTAGAAAAAAAAAAGAGAATTGACTGAGTGGTTTATAGTGATAAGCTTGAAACTTATTTGATCAAAAATCACATCCGTTCGAATCGGATATTCTCTGAAACTTTTAAAGCTTAAATATTTTATATATTTTACGGCCAAATATATATTTTTTATTTTCTTTTCTTTAGTAATAGGTTTTATCCATATTTAACTTTCTAAATAACTTTATTTTTTACTTAATTTGATGCGATTAACTTTTATATAATATAGTAATAAAAATAAAAACAAATAAAACTCTATAAAAAAATAAAAGAAATGAATATATAATCCGCTGTATCATACTGGCCTAAAAATGAAAAACTAGGCTTAGAAAAAATAACCTTTTGCAAGGGATTTTTATCAAAAAACGATAAAGACAAAACCTTATTTATATCAAACATTATTTATATTTATTTTCTATTTATTTTAGATTAATTTAAAATAAATATAAAAAATTTCTTGTACTAGATATCATTCATTTAGTATGTAACTATTTAAGTTGTAATAGGTTTATATTATATAATCAAATTATGTTATTATTATCCTTAATATTAGTACCCTTATTTGGTACATTAATTATTTTTATTTTCTATACAGGTAGAGATGAAATAAATGAAAATACACTAAAAATAAGCGCCTTAATTGTGACGGTGCTAGACTTATTTATATCCCTAATTTTATGATTTTTATTTGATAATAGTTGTAAATATTTCCAATTTGTACAAGAACATTATACAATAGGCCATTATGATTTTTATTTAGGTTTAGATGGACTATCCATATATTTTGTATTATTAACTACATTGATTGCTCCAATCTCTATTATATCTAATTGAAAATCTATAAATAGTAAAACGGCATATTTTTTAGTAATAATCTTATTATTAGAATGTGCCTTATTATTAATCTACAGCGTTTTAGACATATTAATGTTTTATATATTTTTTGAAAGTATTTTAGCTCCTTTATTTATATTAATAGGATTTTTTGGATCAACAGATAAGCTTAGAGCGAGTTTTTATTTTTTCCTTTATACTTTCTTGGGTTCATTATTTATGTTATTATCTATAATAACCGTTTCATCGTTAACTGGTTGTACAGATATGGATATTATATATAAAACAGATTATGCTTATATAACACAAATCTTTTTATTTATGGGTATATTTATAGCTTTTGCAGTAAAAACTCCGGTTATTTTCTTAAATACTTGATTATTAAAAGCACATGT
>JALCZK010000411.1:0-120711 GCA_023935145.1 Bretschneidera sinensis | reverse complement strand
GTGGGGGACCACTGGGAAGTCCTCGTGTGCGTCGGTCGAAGTCCACCTGCTTATATTCAGAGACCACCCATCACCTGACGGGTACCGGATCCCATCAGAACTCCGCAGTTAAGCGTGCTTGGGCGAGAGTAGTACTAGGATGGGTGACCTCCTGGGAAGTCCTCGTGTTGCCACCCTCCCCCTTTTTACCCCTACTTTTTTCTTGAGCCACTTTAGCAATCAAGCGCGCCTCCGCAGTCAAGCGATCGTTACTACCGACAAGGGACTGGTCATGGGCGAAAATGTACCGGATTGCCTCGCGCCGTAGCGGGATCGGTTTACCCTATTATGCTCCGCTTTTTCAGGGACAAAATCTTGTGCGTCGAAGGTTTCCTGGTCTTTCTCAACCGGAGTTGTCGTTTTCGGAGGTGGGGGGACCACTGGGAAGTCCTCGTGTGCGTCGGTCGAAGTCCACCTGCTTATATTCAGAGACCACCCATCACCTGACGGGTACCGGATCCCATCAGAACTCCGCAGTTAAGCGTGCTTGGGCGAGAGTAGTACTAGGATGGGTGACCTCCTGGGAAGTCCTCGTGTTGCCACCCTCCCCTTTTTACCCCTACTTTTTTCTTGAGCCACTTTAGCAATCAAGCGCGCCCTCCGCAGTCAAGCGATCGTTACTACCGACAAGGGACTGGTCATGGGCGAAAATGTACCGGATTGCCTCGCGCCGTAGCGGGATCGGTTTACCCTATTATGCTCCGCTTTTTCAGGGACAAAATCTTGTGCGTCGAAGGTTTCCTGGTCTTTTCTCAACCGGAGTTGTCGTTTTCGGAGGTGGGGGACCACTGGGAAGTCCTCGTGTGCGTCGGTCGAAGTCCACCTGCTTATATTCAGAGACCACCCATCACCTGACGGGTACCGGATCCCATCAGAACTCCGCAGTTAAGCGTGCTTGGGCGAGAGTAGTACTAGGATGGGTGACCTCCTGGGAAGTCCTCGTGTTGCCACCCTCCCCTTTTTACCCCTATTTTTTTCTTGAGCCACTTTAGCAATCAAGCGCGCCTCCGCAGTCAAGCGATCGTTACTACCGACAAGGGACTGGTCATGGGCGAAAATGTACCGGATTGCCTCGCGCCGTAGCGGGATCGGTTTACCCTATTATGCTCCGCTTTTTCAGGGACAAAATCTTGTGCGTCGAAGGTTTCCTGGTCTTTTCTCAACCGGAGTTGTCGTTTTCGGAGGTGGGGGACCACTGGGAAGTCCTCGTGTGCGTCGGTCGAAGTCCACCTGCTTATATTCAGAGACCACCCATCACCTGACGGGTACCGGATCCCATCAGAACTCCGCAGTTAAGCGTGCTTGGGCGAGAGTAGTACTAGGATGGGTGACCTCCTGGGAAGTCCTCGTGTTGCCACCCTCCCCTTTTTACCCCTACTTTTTTCTTGAGCCACTTTAGCAATCAAGCGCGCCTCCGCAGTCAAGCGATCGTTACTACCGACAAGGGACTGGTCATGGGCGAAAATGTACCGGATTGCCTCGCGCCGTAGCGGGATCGGTTTACCCTATTATGCTCCGCTTTTTCAGGGACAAAATCTTGTGCGTCGAAGGTTTCCTGGTCTTTTCTCAACCGGAGTTGTCGTTTTCGGAGGTGGGGGACCACTGGGAAGTCCTCGTGTGCGTCGGTCGAAGTCCACCTGCTTATATTCAGAGACCACCCATCACCTGACGGGTACCGGATCCCATCAGAACTCCGCAGTTAAGCGTGCTTGGGCGAGAGTAGTACTAGGATGGGTGACCTCCTGGGAAGTCCTCGTGTTGCCACCCTCCCCTTTTTACCCCTACTTTTTTCTTGAGCCACTTTAGCAATCAAGCGCGCCTCCGCAGTCAAGCGATCGTTACTACCGACAAGGGACTGGTCATGGGCGAAAATGTACCGGATTGCCTCGCGCCGTAGCGGGATCGGTTTACCCTATTATGCTCCGCTTTTTCAGGGACAAAATCTTGTGCGTCGAAGGTTTCCTGGTCTTTTCTCAACCGGAGTTGTCGTTTTCGGAGGTGGGGGACCACTGGGAAGTCCTCGTGTGCGTCGGTCGAAGTCCACCTGCTTATATTCAGAGACCACCCATCACCTGACGGGTACCGGATCCCATCAGAACTCCGCAGTTAAGCGTGCTTGGGCGAGAGTAGTACTAGGATGGGTGACCTCCTGGGAAGTCCTCGTGTTGCCACCCTCCCCTTTTTACCCCTACTTTTTTCTTGAGCCACTTTAGCAATCAAGCGCGCCTCCGCAGTCAAGCGATCGTTACTACCGACAAGGGACTGGTCATGGGCGAAAATGTACCGGATTGCCTCGCGCCGTAGCGGGATCGGTTTACCCTATTATGCTCCGCTTTTTCAGGGACAAAATCTTGTGCGTCGAAGGTTTCCTGGTCTTTTCTCAACCGGAGTTGTCGTTTTCGGAGGTGGGGGACCACTGGGAAGTCCTCGTGTGCGTCGGTCGAAGTCCACCTGCTTATATTCAGAGACCACCCATCACCTGACGGGTACCGGATCCCATCAGAACTCCGCAGTTAAGCGTGCTTGGGCGAGAGTAGTACTAGGATGGGTGACCTCCTGGGAAGTCCTCGTGTTGCCACCCTCCCCTTTTTACCCCTACTTTTTTCTTGAGCCACTTTAGCAATCAAGCGCGCCTCCGCAGTCAAGCGATCGTTACTACCGACAAGGGACTGGTCATGGGCGAAAATGTACCGGATTGCCTCGCGCCGTAGCGGGATCGGTTTACCCTATTATGCTCCGCTTTTTCAGGGACAAAATCTTGTGCGTCGAAGGTTTCCTGGTCTTTTCTCAACCGGAGTTGTCGTTTTCGGAGGTGGGGGACCACTGGGAAGTCCTCGTGTGCGTCGGTCGAAGTCCACCTGCTTATATTCAGAGACCACCCATCACCTGACGGGTACCGGATCCCATCAGAACTCCGCAGTTAAGCGTGCTTGGGCGAGAGTAGTACTAGGATGGGTGACCTCCTGGGAAGTCCTCGTGTTGCCACCCTCCCCTTTTTACCCCTATTTTTTTCTTGAGCCACTTTAGCAATCAAGCGCGCCTCCGCAGTCAAGCGATCGTTACTACCCGACAAGGGGACTGGTCATGGGCGAAAATGTACCGGATTGCCTCGCGCCGTAGCGGGATCGGTTTACCCTATTATGCTCCGCTTTTTCAGGGACAAAATCTTGTGCGTCGAAGGTTTCCTGGTCTTTTCTCAACCGGAGTTGTCGTTTTCGGAGGTGGGGGGACCACTGGGAAGTCCTCGTGTGCGTCGGTCGAAGTCCACCTGCTTATATTCAGAGACCACCCATCACCTGACGGGTACCGGATCCCATCAGAACTCCGCAGTTAAGCGTGCTTGGGCGAGAGTAGTACTAGGATGGGTGACCTCCTGGGAAGTCCTCGTGTTGCCACCCTCCCCTTTTTACCCCTACTTTTTTCTTGAGCCACTTTAGCAATCAAGCGCGCCTCCGCAGTCAAGCGATCGTTACTACCGACAAGGGGACTGGTCATGGGCGAAAATGTACCGGATTGCCTCGCGCCGTAGCGGGATCGGTTTACCCTATTATGCTCCGCTTTTTCAGGGACAAAATCTTGTGCGTCGAAGGTTTCCTGGTCTTTTCTCAACCGGAGTTGTCGTTTTCGGAGGTGGGGGACCACTGGGAAGTCCTCGTGTGCGTCGGTCGAAGTCCACCTGCTTATATTCAGAGACCACCCATCACCTGACGGGTACCGGATCCCATCAGAACTCCGCAGTTAAGCGTGCTTGGGCGAGAGTAGTACTAGGATGGGTGACCTCCTGGGAAGTCCTCGTGTTGCCACCCTCCCCTTTTTACCCCTATTTTTTTCTTGAGCCACTTTAGCAATCAAGCGCGCCTCCGCAGTCAAGCGATCGTTACTACCGACAAGGGACTGGTCATGGGCGAAAATGTACCGGATTGCCTCGCGCCGTAGCGGGATCGGTTTACCCTATTATGCTCCGCTTTTTCAGGGACAAAATCTTGTGCGTCGAAGGTTTCCTGGTCTTTTCTCAACCGGAGTTGTCGTTTTCGGAGGTGGGGGACCACTGGGAAGTCCTCGTGTGCGTCGGTCGAAGTCCACCTGCTTATATTCAGAGACCACCCATCACCTGACGGGTACCGGATCCCATCAGAACTCCGCAGTTAAGCGTGCTTGGGCGAGAGTAGTACTAGGATGGGTGACCTCCTGGGAAGTCCTCGTGTTGCCACCCTCCCCTTTTTACCCCTACTTTTTTCTTGAGCCACTTTAGCAATCAAGCGCGCCTCCGCAGTCAAGCGATCGTTACTACCGACAAGGGACTGGTCATGGGCGAAAATGTACCGGATTGCCTCGCGCCGTAGCGGGATCGGTTTACCCTATTATGCTCCGCTTTTTCAGGGACAAAATCTTGTGCGTCGAAGGTTTCCTGGTCTTTTCTCAACCGGAGTTGTCGTTTTCGGAGGTGGGGGACCACTGGGAAGTCCTCGTGTGCGTCGGTCGAAGTCCACCTGCTTATATTCAGAGACCACCCATCACCTGACGGGTACCGGATCCCATCAGAACTCCGCAGTTAAGCGTGCTTGGGCGAGAGTAGTACTAGGATGGGTGACCTCCTGGGAAGTCCTCGTGTTGCCACCCTCCCCTTTTTACCCCTACTTTTTTCTTGAGCCACTTTAGCAATCAAGCGCGCCTCCGCAGTCAAGCGATCGTTACTACCGACAAGGGACTGGTCATGGGCGAAAATGTACCGGATTGCCTCGCGCCGTAGCGGGATCGGTTTACCCTATTATGCTCCGCTTTTTCAGGGACAAAATCTTGTGCGTCGAAGGTTTCCTGGTCTTTTCTCAACCGGAGTTGTCGTTTTCGGAGGTGGGGGACCACTGGGAAGTCCTCGTGTGCGTCGGTCGAAGTCCACCTGCTTATATTCAGAGACCACCCATCACCTGACGGGTACCGGATCCCATCAGAACTCCGCAGTTAAGCGTGCTTGGGCGAGAGTAGTACTAGGATGGGTGACCTCCTGGGAAGTCCTCGTGTTGCCACCCTCCCCTTTTTACCCCTACTTTTTTCTTGAGCCACTTTAGCAATCAAGCGCGCCTCCGCAGTCAAGCGATCGTTACTACCGACAAGGGACTGGTCATGGGCGAAAATGTACCGGATTGCCTCGCGCCGTAGCGGGATCGGTTTACCCTATTATGCTCCGCTTTTTCAGGGACAAAATCTTGTGCGTCGAAGGTTTCCTGGTCTTTTCTCAACCGGAGTTGTCGTTTTCGGAGGTGGGGGACCACTGGGAAGTCCTCGTGTGCGTCGGTCGAAGTCCACCTGCTTATATTCAGAGACCACCCATCACCTGACGGGTACCGGATCCCATCAGAACTCCGCAGTTAAGCGTGCTTGGGCGAGAGTAGTACTAGGATGGGTGACCTCCTGGGAAGTCCTCGTGTTGCCACCCTCCCCTTTTTACCCCTACTTTTTTCTTGAGCCACTTTAGCAATCAAGCGCGCCTCCGCAGTCAAGCGATCGTTACTACCGACAAGGGACTGGTCATGGGCGAAAATGTACCGGATTGCCTCGCGCCGTAGCGGGATCGGTTTACCCTATTATGCTCCGCTTTTTCAGGGACAAAATCTTGTGCGTCGAAGGTTTCCTGGTCTTTTCTCAACCGGAGTTGTCGTTTTCGGAGGTGGGGGACCACTGGGAAGTCCTCGTGTGCGTCGGTCGAAGTCCACCTGCTTATATTCAGAGACCACCCATCACCTGACGGGTACCGGATCCCATCAGAACTCCGCAGTTAAGCGTGCTTGGGCGAGAGTAGTACTAGGATGGGTGACCTCCTGGGAAGTCCTCGTGTTGCCACCCTCCCCTTTTTACCCCTATTTTTTTCTTGAGCCACTTTAGCAATCAAGCGCGCCTCCGCAGTCAAGCGATCGTTACTACCGACAAGGGACTGGTCATGGGCGAAAATGTACCGGATTGCCTCGCGCCGTAGCGGGATCGGTTTACCCTATTATGCTCCGCTTTTTCAGGGACAAAATCTTGTGCGTCGAAGGTTTCCTGGTCTTTTCTCAACCGGAGTTGTCGTTTTCGGAGGTGGGGGACCACTGGGAAGTCCTCGTGTGCGTCGGTCGAAGTCCACCTGCTTATATTCAGAGACCACCCATCACCTGACGGGTACCGGATCCCATCAGAACTCCGCAGTTAAGCGTGCTTGGGCGAGAGTAGTACTAGGATGGGTGACCTCCTGGGAAGTCCTCGTGTTGCCACCCTCCCCTTTTTACCCCTACTTTTTTCTTGAGCCACTTTAGCAATCAAGCGCGCCTCCGCAGTCAAGCGATCGTTACTACCGACAAGGGACTGGTCATGGGCGAAAATGTACCGGATTGCCTCGCGCCGTAGCGGGATCGGTTTACCCTATTATGCTCCGCTTTTTCAGGGACAAAATCTTGTGCGTCGAAGGTTTCCTGGTCTTTTCTCAACCGGAGTTGTCGTTTTCGGAGGTGGGGGACCACTGGGAAGTCCTCGTGTGCGTCGGTCGAAGTCCACCTGCTTATATTCAGAGACCACCCATCACCTGACGGGTACCGGATCCCATCAGAACTCCGCAGTTAAGCGTGCTTGGGCGAGAGTAGTACTAGGATGGGTGACCTCCTGGGAAGTCCTCGTGTTGCCACCCTCCCCTTTTTACCCCTACTTTTTTCTTGAGCCACTTTAGCAATCAAGCGCGCCTCCGCAGTCAAGCGATCGTTACTACCGACAAGGGACTGGTCATGGGCGAAAATGTACCGGATTGCCTCGCGCCGTAGCGGGATCGGTTTACCCTATTATGCTCCGCTTTTTCAGGGACAAAATCTTGTGCGTCGAAGGTTTCCTGGTCTTTTCTCAACCGGAGTTGTCGTTTTCGGAGGTGGGGGACCACTGGGAAGTCCTCGTGTGCGTCGGTCGAAGTCCACCTGCTTATATTCAGAGACCACCCATCACCTGACGGGTACCGGATCCCATCAGAACTCCGCAGTTAAGCGTGCTTGGGCGAGAGTAGTACTAGGATGGGTGACCTCCTGGGAAGTCCTCGTGTTGCCACCCTCCCCTTTTTACCCCTACTTTTTTCTTGAGCCACTTTAGCAATCAAGCGCGCCTCCGCAGTCAAGCGATCGTTACTACCGACAAGGGACTGGTCATGGGCGAAAATGTACCGGATTGCCTCGCGCCGTAGCGGGATCGGTTTACCCTATTATGCTCCGCTTTTTCAGGGACAAAATCTTGTGCGTCGAAGGTTTCCTGGTCTTTTCTCAACCGGAGTTGTCGTTTTCGGAGGTGGGGGACCATGGGAAGTCCTCGTGTGCGTCGGTCGAAGTCCACCTGCTTATATTCAGAGACCACCATCACCGGACGGGTGCGATCATACCAGCACTAAAGCACCGGATCCCGTCAGAACTCCGCACATAAGCGTGGTTGGGCGAGAGTAGTACAAGGATGGGTGACCTCCTGGGAAGTCCTCGTGTTGTACCCCTCCCCTTTTTACCCCCGTTTTTTTCTTGAGCCACTTTAGCAAACAAGCGTACCTCCGCAGTCAAGCGATCGTTACTACCGACAAGGGACTGGTCATGGGCGAAAATGTACCGGATTGCCTCGCGCCGTAGCGGGATCGGTTTACCCTATTATGCTCCGCTTTTTCAGGGACAAAATCTTGTGCGTCGAAGGTTTCCTGGTCTTTTCTCAACCGGAGTTGTCGTTTTCGGAGGTGGGGGACCACTGGGAAGTCCTCGTGTGCGTCGGTCGAAGTCCACCTGCTTATATTCAGAGACCACCCATCACCTGACGGGTACCGGATCCCATCAGAACTCCGCAGTTAAGCGTGCTTGGGCGAGAGTAGTACTAGGATGGGTGACCTCCTGGGAAGTCCTCGTGTTGCCACCCTCCCCTTTTTACCCCTACTTTTTTCTTGAGCCACTTTAGCAATCAAGCGCGCCTCCGCAGTCAAGCGATCGTTACTACCGACAAGGGACTGGTCATGGGCGAAAATGTACCGGATTGCCTCGCGCCGTAGCGGGATCGGTTTACCCTATTATGCTCCGCTTTTTCAGGGACAAAATCTTGTGCGTCGAAGGTTTCCTGGTCTTTTCTCAACCGGAGTTGTCGTTTTCGGAGGTGGGGGACCACTGGGAAGTCCTCGTGTGCGTCGGTCGAAGTCCACCTGCTTATATTCAGAGACCACCATCACCGGACGGGTGCGATCATACCAGCACTAAAGCACCGGATCCCGTCAGAACTCCGCACATAAGCGTGGTTGGGCGAGAGTAGTACAAGGATGGGTGACCTCCTGGGAAGTCCTCGTGTTGTACCCCTCCCCTTTTTACCCCCGTTTTTTTCTTGAGCCACTTTAGCAAACAAGCGTACCTCCGCAGTCAAGCGATCGTTACTACCGACAAGGGACTGGTCATGGGCGAAAATGTACCGGATTGCCTCGCGCCGTAGCGGGATCGGTTTACCCTATTATGCTCCGCTTTTTCAGGGACAAAATCTTGTGCGTCGAAGGTTTCCTGGTCTTTTCTCAACCGGAGTTGTCGTTTTCGGAGGTGGGGGACCACTGGGAAGTCCTCGTGTGCGTCGGTCGAAGTCCACCTGCTTATATTCAGAGACCACCCATCACCTGACGGGTACCGGATCCCATCAGAACTCCGCAGTTAAGCGTGCTTGGGCGAGAGTAGTACTAGGATGGGTGACCTCCTGGGAAGTCCTCGTGTTGCCACCCTCCCCTTTTTACCCCTATTTTTTTCTTGAGCCACTTTAGCAATCAAGCGCGCCTCCGCAGTCAAGCGATCGTTACTACCGACAAGGGACTGGTCATGGGCGAAAATGTACCGGATTGCCTCGCGCCGTAGCGGGATCGGTTTACCCTATTATGCTCCGCTTTTTCAGGGACAAAATCTTGTGCGTCGAAGGTTTCCTGGTCTTTTCTCAACCGGAGTTGTCGTTTTCGGAGGTGGGGGACCACTGGGAAGTCCTCGTGTGCGTCGGTCGAAGTCCACCTGCTTATATTCAGAGACCACCCATCACCTGACGGGTACCGGATCCCATCAGAACTCCGCAGTTAAGCGTGCTTGGGCGAGAGTAGTACTAGGATGGGTGACCTCCTGGGAAGTCCTCGTGTTGCCACCCTCCCCTTTTTACCCCTATTTTTTTCTTGAGCCACTTTAGCAATCAAGCGCGCCTCCGCAGTCAAGCGATCGTTACTACCGACAAGGGACTGGTCATGGGCGAAAATGTACCGGATTGCCTCGCGCCGTAGCGGGATCGGTTTACCCTATTATGCTCCGCTTTTTCAGGGACAAAATCTTGTGCGTCGAAGGTTTCCTGGTCTTTTCTCAACCGGAGTTGTCGTTTTCGGAGGTGGGGGACCACTGGGAAGTCCTCGTGTGCGTCGGTCGAAGTCCACCTGCTTATATTCAGAGACCACCCATCACCTGACGGGTACCGGATCCCATCAGAACTCCGCAGTTAAGCGTGCTTGGGCGAGAGTAGTACTAGGATGGGTGACCTCCTGGGAAGTCCTCGTGTTGCCACCCTCCCCTTTTTACCCCTACTTTTTTCTTGAGCCACTTTAGCAATCAAGCGCGCCTCCGCAGTCAAGCGATCGTTACTACCGACAAGGGACTGGTCATGGGCGAAAATGTACCGGATTGCCTCGCGCCGTAGCGGGATCGGTTTACCCTATTATGCTCCGCTTTTTCAGGGACAAAATCTTGTGCGTCGAAGGTTTCCTGGTCTTTTCTCAACCGGAGTTGTCGTTTTCGGAGGTGGGGGACCACTGGGAAGTCCTCGTGTGCGTCGGTCGAAGTCCACCTGCTTATATTCAGAGACCACCCATCACCTGACGGGTACCGGATCCCATCAGAACTCCGCAGTTAAGCGTGCTTGGGCGAGAGTAGTACTAGGATGGGTGACCTCCTGGGAAGTCCTCGTGTTGCCACCCTCCCCTTTTTACCCCTATTTTTTTCTTGAGCCACTTTAGCAATCAAGCGCGCCTCCGCAGTCAAGCGATCGTTACTACCGACAAGGGACTGGTCATGGGCGAAAATGTACCGGATTGCCTCGCGCCGTAGCGGGATCGGTTTACCCTATTATGCTCCGCTTTTTCAGGGACAAAATCTTGTGCGTCGAAGGTTTCCTGGTCTTTTCTCAACCGGAGTTGTCGTTTTCGGAGGTGGGGGACCACTGGGAAGTCCTCGTGTGCGTCGGTCGAAGTCCACCTGCTTATATTCAGAGACCACCCATCACCTGACGGGTACCGGATCCCATCAGAACTCCGCAGTTAAGCGTGCTTGGGCGAGAGTAGTACTAGGATGGGTGACCTCCTGGGAAGTCCTCGTGTTGCCACCCTCCCCTTTTTACCCCTACTTTTTTCTTGAGCCACTTTAGCAATCAAGCGCGCCTCCGCAGTCAAGCGATCGTTACTACCGACAAGGGACTGGTCATGGGCGAAAATGTACCGGATTGCCTCGCGCCGTAGCGGGATCGGTTTACCCTATTATGCTCCGCTTTTTCAGGGACAAAATCTTGTGCGTCGAAGGTTTCCTGGTCTTTTCTCAACCGGAGTTGTCGTTTTCGGAGGTGGGGGACCATGGGAAGTCCTCGTGTGCGTCGGTCGAAGTCCACCTGCTTATATTCAGAGACCACCATCACCGGACGGGTGCGATCATACCAGCACTAAAGCACCGGATCCCGTCAGAACTCCGCACATAAGCGTGGTTGGGCGAGAGTAGTACAAGGATGGGTGACCTCCTGGGAAGTCCTCGTGTTGTACCCCTCCCCTTTTTACCCCCGTTTTTTTCTTGAGCCACTTTAGCAAACAAGCGTACCTCCGCAGTCAAGCGATCGTTACTACCGACAAGGGACTGGTCATGGGCGAAAATGTACCGGATTGCCTCGCGCCGTAGCGGGATCGGTTTACCCTATTATGCTCCGCTTTTTCAGGGACAAAATCTTGTGCGTCGAAGGTTTCCTGGTCTTTTCTCAACCGGAGTTGTCGTTTTCGGAGGTGGGGGACCACTGGGAAGTCCTCGTGTGCGTCGGTCGAAGTCCACCTGCTTATATTCAGAGACCACCCATCACCTGACGGGTACCGGATCCCATCAGAACTCCGCAGTTAAGCGTGCTTGGGCGAGAGTAGTACTAGGATGGGTGACCTCCTGGGAAGTCCTCGTGTTGCCACCCTCCCCTTTTTACCCCTACTTTTTTCTTGAGCCACTTTAGCAATCAAGCGCGCCTCCGCAGTCAAGCGATCGTTACTACCGACAAGGGACTGGTCATGGGCGAAAATGTACCGGATTGCCTCGCGCCGTAGCGGGATCGGTTTACCCTATTATGCTCCGCTTTTTCAGGGACAAAATCTTGTGCGTCGAAGGTTTCCTGGTCTTTTCTCAACCGGAGTTGTCGTTTTCGGAGGTGGGGGACCACTGGGAAGTCCTCGTGTGCGTCGGTCGAAGTCCACCTGCTTATATTCAGAGACCACCATCACCGGACGGGTGCGATCATACCAGCACTAAAGCACCGGATCCCGTCAGAACTCCGCACATAAGCGTGGTTGGGCGAGAGTAGTACAAGGATGGGTGACCTCCTGGGAAGTCCTCGTGTTGTACCCCTCCCCTTTTTACCCCCGTTTTTTTCTTGAGCCACTTTAGCAAACAAGCGTACCTCCGCAGTCAAGCGATCGTTACTACCGACAAGGGACTGGTCATGGGCGAAAATGTACCGGATTGCCTCGCGCCGTAGCGGGATCGGTTTACCCTATTATGCTCCGCTTTTTCAGGGACAAAATCTTGTGCGTCGAAGGTTTCCTGGTCTTTTCTCAACCGGAGTTGTCGTTCTCGGAGGTGGGGGACCACTGGGAAGTCCTCGTGTGCGTCGGTCGAAGTCCACCTGCTTATATTCAGAGACCACCCATCACCTGACGGGTACCGGATCCCATCAGAACTCCGCAGTTAAGCGTGCTTGGGCGAGAGTAGTACTAGGATGGGTGACCTCCTGGGAAGTCCTCGTGTTGCCACCCTCCCCTTTTTACCCCTACTTTTTTCTTGAGCCACTTTAGCAATCAAGCGCGCCTCCGCAGTCAAGCGATCGTTACTACCGACAAGGGACTGGTCATGGGCGAAAATGTACCGGATTGCCTCGCGCCGTAGCGGGATCGGTTTACCCTATTATGCTCCGCTTTTTCAGGGACAAAATCTTGTGCGTCGAAGGTTTCCTGGTCTTTTCTCAACCGGAGTTGTCGTTTTCGGAGGTGGGGGACCACTGGGAAGTCCTCGTGTGCGTCGGTCGAAGTCCACCTGCTTATATTCAGAGACCACCATCACCGGACGGGTGCGATCATACCAGCACTAAAGCACCGGATCCCGTCAGAACTCCGCACATAAGCGTGGTTGGGCGAGAGTAGTACAAGGATGGGTGACCTCCTGGGAAGTCCTCGTGTTGTACCCCTCCCCTTTTTACCCCCGTTTTTTTCTTGAGCCAGTTTAGCAAACAAGCGTACCTCCGCAGTCAAGCGATCGTTACTACCGACAAGGGACTGGTCATGGGCGAAAATGTACCGGATTGCCTCGCGCCGTAGCGGGATCGGTTTACCCTATTATGCTCCGCTTTTTCAGGGACAAAATCTTGTGCGTCGAAGGTTTCCTGGTCTTTTCTCAACCGGAGTTGTCGTTTTCGGAGGTGGGGGACCACTGGGAAGTCCTCGTGTGCGTCGGTCGAAGTCCACCTGCTTATATTCAGAGACCACCCATCACCTGACGGGTACCGGATCCCATCAGAACTCCGCAGTTAAGCGTGCTTGGGCGAGAGTAGTACTAGGATGGGTGACCTCCTGGGAAGTCCTCGTGTTGCCACCCTCCCCTTTTTACCCCTATTTTTTTCTTGAGCCACTTTAGCAATCAAGCGCGCCTCCGCAGTCAAGCGATCGTTACTACCGACAAGGGACTGGTCATGGGCGAAAATGTACCGGATTGCCTCGCGCCGTAGCGGGATCGGTTTACCCTATTATGCTCCGCTTTTTCAGGGACAAAATCTTGTGCGTCGAAGGTTTCCTGGTCTTTTCTCAACCGGAGTTGTCGTTTTCGGAGGTGGGGGACCACTGGGAAGTCCTCGTGTGCGTCGGTCGAAGTCCACCTGCTTATATTCAGAGACCACCCATCACCTGACGGGTACCGGATCCCATCAGAACTCCGCAGTTAAGCGTGCTTGGGCGAGAGTAGTACTAGGATGGGTGACCTCCTGGGAAGTCCTCGTGTTGCCACCCTCCCCTTTTTACCCCTATTTTTTTCTTGAGCCACTTTAGCAATCAAGCGCGCCTCCGCAGTCAAGCGATCGTTACTACCGACAAGGGACTGGTCATGGGCGAAAATGTACCGGATTGCCTCGCGTCGTAGCGGGATCGGTTTACCCTATTATGCTCCGCTTTTTCAGGGACAAAATCTTGTGCGTCGAAGGTTTCCTGGTCTTTTCTCAACCGGAGTTGTCGTTTTCGGAGGTGGGGGACCACTGGGAAGTCCTCGTGTGCGTCGGTCGAAGTCCACCTGCTTATATTCAGAGACCACCCATCACCTGACGGGTACCGGATCCCATCAGAACTCCGCAGTTAAGCGTGCTTGGGCGAGAGTAGTACTAGGATGGGTGACCTCCTGGGAAGTCCTCGTGTTGCCACCCTCCCCTTTTTACCCCTACTTTTTTCTTGAGCCACTTTAGCAATCAAGCGCGCCTCCGCAGTCAAGCGATCGTTACTACCGACAAGGGACTGGTCATGGGCGAAAATGTACCGGATTGCCTCGCGCCGTAGCGGGATCGGTTTACCCTATTATGCTCCGCTTTTTCAGGGACAAAATCTTGTGCGTCGAAGGTTTCCTGGTCTTTTCTCAACCGGAGTTGTCGTTTTCGGAGGTGGGGGACCACTGGGAAGTCCTCGTGTGCGTCGGTCGAAGTCCACCTGCTTATATTCAGAGACCACCCATCACCTGACGGGTACCGGATCCCATCAGAACTCCGCAGTTAAGCGTGCTTGGGCGAGAGTAGTACTAGGATGGGTGACCTCCTGGGAAGTCCTCGTGTTGCCACCCTCCCCTTTTTACCCCTATTTTTTTCTTGAGCCACTTTAGCAATCAAGCGCGCCTCCGCAGTCAAGCGATCGTTACTACCGACAAGGGACTGGTCATGGGCGAAAATGTACCGGATTGCCTCGCGCCGTAGCGGGATCGGTTTACCCTATTATGCTCCGCTTTTTCAGGGACAAAATCTTGTGCGTCGAAGGTTTCCTGGTCTTTTCTCAACCGGAGTTGTCGTTTTCGGAGGTGGGGGACCACTGGGAAGTCCTCGTGTGCGTCGGTCGAAGTCCACCTGCTTATATTCAGAGACCACCCATCACCTGACGGGTACCGGATCCCATCAGAACTCCGCAGTTAAGCGTGCTTGGGCGAGAGTAGTACTAGGATGGGTGACCTCCTGGGAAGTCCTCGTGTTGCCACCCTCCCCTTTTTACCCCTACTTTTTTCTTGAGCCACTTTAGCAATCAAGCGCGCCTCCGCAGTCAAGCGATCGTTACTACCGACAAGGGACTGGTCATGGGCGAAAATGTACCGGATTGCCTCGCGCCGTAGCGGGATCGGTTTACCCTATTATGCTCCGCTTTTTCAGGGACAAAATCTTGTGCGTCGAAGGTTTCCTGGTCTTTTCTCAACCGGAGTTGTCGTTTTCGGAGGTGGGGGACCATGGGAAGTCCTCGTGTGCGTCGGTCGAAGTCCACCTGCTTATATTCAGAGACCACCATCACCGGACGGGTGCGATCATACCAGCACTAAAGCACCGGATCCCGTCAGAACTCCGCACATAAGCGTGGTTGGGCGAGAGTAGTACAAGGATGGGTGACCTCCTGGGAAGTCCTCGTGTTGTACCCCTCCCCTTTTTACCCCCGTTTTTTTCTTGAGCCACTTTAGCAAACAAGCGTACCTCCGCAGTCAAGCGATCGTTACTACCGACAAGGGACTGGTCATGGGCGAAAATGTACCGGATTGCCTCGCGCCGTAGCGGGATCGGTTTACCCTATTATGCTCCGCTTTTTCAGGGACAAAATCTTGTGCGTCGAAGGTTTCCTGGTCTTTTCTCAACCGGAGTTGTCGTTTTCGGAGGTGGGGGACCACTGGGAAGTCCTCGTGTGCGTCGGTCGAAGTCCACCTGCTTATATTCAGAGACCACCCATCACCTGACGGGTACCGGATCCCATCAGAACTCCGCAGTTAAGCGTGCTTGGGCGAGAGTAGTACTAGGATGGGTGACCTCCTGGGAAGTCCTCGTGTTGCCACCCTCCCCTTTTTACCCCTACTTTTTTCTTGAGCCACTTTAGCAATCAAGCGCGCCTCCGCAGTCAAGCGATCGTTACTACCGACAAGGGACTGGTCATGGGCGAAAATGTACCGGATTGCCTCGCGCCGTAGCGGGATCGGTTTACCCTATTATGCTCCGCTTTTTCAGGGACAAAATCTTGTGCGTCGAAGGTTTCCTGGTCTTTTCTCAACCGGAGTTGTCGTTTTCGGAGGTGGGGGACCACTGGGAAGTCCTCGTGTGCGTCGGTCGAAGTCCACCTGCTTATATTCAGAGACCACCATCACCGGACGGGTGCGATCATACCAGCACTAAAGCACCGGATCCCGTCAGAACTCCGCACATAAGCGTGGTTGGGCGAGAGTAGTACAAGGATGGGTGACCTCCTGGGAAGTCCTCGTGTTGTACCCCTCCCCTTTTTACCCCCGTTTTTTTCTTGAGCCACTTTAGCAAACAAGCGTACCTCCGCAGTCAAGCGATCGTTACTACCGACAAGGGACTGGTCATGGGCGAAAATGTACCGGATTGCCTCGCGCCGTAGCGGGATCGGTTTACCCTATTATGCTCCGCTTTTTCAGGGACAAAATCTTGTGCGTCGAAGGTTTCCTGGTCTTTTCTCAACCGGAGTTGTCGTTCTCGGAGGTGGGGGACCACTGGGAAGTCCTCGTGTGCGTCGGTCGAAGTCCACCTGCTTATATTCAGAGACCACCCATCACCTGACGGGTACCGGATCCCATCAGAACTCCGCAGTTAAGCGTGCTTGGGCGAGAGTAGTACTAGGATGGGTGACCTCCTGGGAAGTCCTCGTGTTGCCACCCTCCCCTTTTTACCCCTACTTTTTTCTTGAGCCACTTTAGCAATCAAGCGCGCCTCCGCAGTCAAGCGATCGTTACTACCGACAAGGGACTGGTCATGGGCGAAAATGTACCGGATTGCCTCGCGCCGTAGCGGGATCGGTTTACCCTATTATGCTCCGCTTTTTCAGGGACAAAATCTTGTGCGTCGAAGGTTTCCTGGTCTTTTCTCAACCGGAGTTGTCGTTTTCGGAGGTGGGGGACCACTGGGAAGTCCTCGTGTGCGTCGGTCGAAGTCCACCTGCTTATATTCAGAGACCACCATCACCGGACGGGTGCGATCATACCAGCACTAAAGCACCGGATCCCGTCAGAACTCCGCACATAAGCGTGGTTGGGCGAGAGTAGTACAAGGATGGGTGACCTCCTGGGAAGTCCTCGTGTTGTACCCCTCCCCTTTTTACCCCCGTTTTTTTCTTGAGCCAGTTTAGCAAACAAGCGTACCTCCGCAGTCAAGCGATCGTTACTACCGACAAGGGACTGGTCATGGGCGAAAATGTACCGGATTGCCTCGCGCCGTAGCGGGATCGGTTTACCCTATTATGCTCCGCTTTTTCAGGGACAAAATCTTGTGCGTCGAAGGTTTCCTGGTCTTTTCTCAACCGGAGTTGTCGTTTTCGGAGGTGGGGGACCACTGGGAAGTCCTCGTGTGCGTCGGTCGAAGTCCACCTGCTTATATTCAGAGACCACCCATCACCTGACGGGTACCGGATCCCATCAGAACTCCGCAGTTAAGCGTGCTTGGGCGAGAGTAGTACTAGGATGGGTGACCTCCTGGGAAGTCCTCGTGTTGCCACCCTCCCCTTTTTACCCCTACTTTTTTCTTGAGCCACTTTAGCAATCAAGCGCGCCTCCGCAGTCAAGCGATCGTTACTACCGACAAGGGACTGGTCATGGGCGAAAATGTACCGGATTGCCTCGCGCCGTAGCGGGATCGGTTTACCCTATTATGCTCCGCTTTTTCAGGGACAAAATCTTGTGCGTCGAAGGTTTCCTGGTCTTTTCTCAACCGGAGTTGTCGTTTTCGGAGGTGGGGGACCACTGGGAAGTCCTCGTGTGCGTCGGTCGAAGTCCACCTGCTTATATTCAGAGACCACCCATCACCTGACGGGTACCGGATCCCATCAGAACTCCGCAGTTAAGCGTGCTTGGGCGAGAGTAGTACTAGGATGGGTGACCTCCTGGGAAGTCCTCGTGTTGCCACCCTCCCCTTTTTACCCCTACTTTTTTCTTGAGCCACTTTAGCAATCAAGCGCGCCTCCGCAGTCAAGCGATCGTTACTACCGACAAGGGACTGGTCATGGGCGAAAATGTACCGGATTGCCTCGCGCCGTAGCGGGATCGGTTTACCCTATTATGCTCCGCTTTTTCAGGGACAAAATCTTGTGCGTCGAAGGTTTCCTGGTCTTTTCTCAACCGGAGTTGTCGTTTTCGGAGGTGGGGGACCACTGGGAAGTCCTCGTGTGCGTCGGTCGAAGTCCACCTGCTTATATTCAGAGACCACCCATCACCTGACGGGTACCGGATCCCATCAGAACTCCGCAGTTAAGCGTGCTTGGGCGAGAGTAGTACTAGGATGGGTGACCTCCTGGGAAGTCCTCGTGTTGCCACCCTCCCCTTTTTACCCCTATTTTTTTCTTGAGCCACTTTAGCAATCAAGCGCGCCTCCGCAGTCAAGCGATCGTTACTACCGACAAGGGACTGGTCATGGGCGAAAATGTACCGGATTGCCTCGCGCCGTAGCGGGATCGGTTTACCCTATTATGCTCCGCTTTTTCAGGGACAAAATCTTGTGCGTCGAAGGTTTCCTGGTCTTTTCTCAACCGGAGTTGTCGGTTTCGGAGGTGGGGGACCACTGGGAAGTCCTCGTGTGCGTCGGTCGAAGTCCACCTGCTTATATTCAGAGACCACCCATCACCTGACGGGTACCGGATCCCATCAGAACTCCGCAGTTAAGCGTGCTTGGGCGAGAGTAGTACTAGGATGGGTGACCTCCTGGGAAGTCCTCGTGTTGCCACCCTCCCCTTTTTACCCCTACTTTTTTCTTGAGCCACTTTAGCAATCAAGCGCGCCTCCGCAGTCAAGCGATCGTTACTACCGACAAGGGACTGGTCATGGGCGAAAATGTACCGGATTGCCTCGCGCCGTAGCGGGATCGGTTTACCCTATTATGCTCCGCTTTTTCAGGGACAAAATCTTGTGCGTCGAAGGTTTCCTGGTCTTTTCTCAACCGGAGTTGTCGTTTTCGGAGGTGGGGGACCACTGGGAAGTCCTCGTGTGCGTCGGTCGAAGTCCACCTGCTTATATTCAGAGACCACCATCACCGGACGGGTGCGATCATACCAGCACTAAAGCACCGGATCCCGTCAGAACTCCGCACATAAGCGTGGTTGGGCGAGAGTAGTACAAGGATGGGTGACCTCCTGGGAAGTCCTCGTGTTGTACCCCTCCCCTTTTTACCCCCGTTTTTTTCTTGAGCCACTTTAGCAAACAAGCGTACCTCCGCAGTCAAGCGATCGTTACTACCGACAAGGGACTGGTCATGGGCGAAAATGTACCGGATTGCCTCGCGCCGTAGCGGGATCGGTTTACCCTATTATGCTCCGCTTTTTCAGGGACAAAATCTTGTGCGTCGAAGGTTTCCTGGTCTTTTCTCAACCGGAGTTGTCGTTTTCGGAGGTGGGGGACCACTGGGAAGTCCTCGTGTGCGTCGGTCGAAGTCCACCTGCTTATATTCAGAGACCACCCATCACCTGACGGGTACCGGATCCCATCAGAACTCCGCAGTTAAGCGTGCTTGGGCGAGAGTAGTACTAGGATGGGTGACCTCCTGGGAAGTCCTCGTGTTGCCACCCTCCCCTTTTTACCCCTACTTTTTTCTTGAGCCACTTTAGCAATCAAGCGCGCCTCCGCAGTCAAGCGATCGTTACTACCGACAAGGGACTGGTCATGGGCGAAAATGTACCGGATTGCCTCGCGCCGTAGCGGGATCGGTTTACCCTATTATGCTCCGCTTTTTCAGGGACAAAATCTTGTGCGTCGAAGGTTTCCTGGTCTTTTCTCAACCGGAGTTGTCGTTTTCGGAGGTGGGGGACCACTGGGAAGTCCTCGTGTGCGTCGGTCGAAGTCCACCTGCTTATATTCAGAGACCACCCATCACCTGACGGGTACCGGATCCCATCAGAACTCCGCAGTTAAGCGTGCTTGGGCGAGAGTAGTACTAGGATGGGTGACCTCCTGGGAAGTCCTCGTGTTGCCACCCTCCCCTTTTTACCCCTACTTTTTTCTTGAGCCACTTTAGCAATCAAGCGCGCCTCCGCAGTCAAGCGATCGTTACTACCGACAAGGGACTGGTCATGGGCGAAAATGTACCGGATTGCCTCGCGCCGTAGCGGGATCGGTTTACCCTATTATGCTCCGCTTTTTCAGGGACAAAATCTTGTGCGTCGAAGGTTTCCTGGTCTTTTCTCAACCGGAGTTGTCGTTTTCGGAGGTGGGGGACCACTGGGAAGTCCTCGTGTGCGTCGGTCGAAGTCCACCTGCTTATATTCAGAGACCACCCATCACCTGACGGGTACCGGATCCCATCAGAACTCCGCAGTTAAGCGTGCTTGGGCGAGAGTAGTACTAGGATGGGTGACCTCCTGGGAAGTCCTCGTGTTGCCACCCTCCCCTTTTTACCCCTACTTTTTTCTTGAGCCACTTTAGCAATCAAGCGCGCCTCCGCAGTCAAGCGATCGTTACTACCGACAAGGGACTGGTCATGGGCGAAAATGTACCGGATTGCCTCGCGCCGTAGCGGGATCGGTTTACCCTATTATGCTCCGCTTTTTCAAGGACAAAATCTTGTGCGTCGAAGGTTTCCTGGTCTTTTCTCAACCGGAGTTGTCGTTTTCGGAGGTGGGGGACCACTGGGAAGTCCTCGTGTGCGTCGGTCGAAGTCCACCTGCTTATATTCAGAGACCACCCATCACCTGACGGGTACCGGATCCCATCAGAACTCCGCAGTTAAGCGTGCTTGGGCGAGAGTAGTACTAGGATGGGTGACCTCCTGGGAAGTCCTCGTGTTGCCACCCTCCCCTTTTTACCCCTACTTTTTTCTTGAGCCACTTTAGCAATCAAGCGCGCCTCCGCAGTCAAGCGATCGTTACTACCGACAAGGGACTGGTCATGGGCGAAAATGTACCGGATTGCCTCGCGCCGTAGCGGGATCGGTTTACCCTATTATGCTCCGCTTTTTCAGGGACAAAATCTTGTGCGTCGAAGGTTTCCTGGTCTTTTCTCAACCGGAGTTGTCGTTTTCGGAGGTGGGGGACCACTGGGAAGTCCTCGTGTGCGTCGGTCGAAGTCCACCTGCTTATATTCAGAGACCACCATCACCGGACGGGTGCGATCATACCAGCACTAAAGCACCGGATCCCGTCAGAACTCCGCACATAAGCGTGGTTGGGCGAGAGTAGTACAAGGATGGGTGACCTCCTGGGAAGTCCTCGTGTTGTACCCCTCCCCTTTTTACCCCCGTTTTTTTCTTGAGCCACTTTAGCAAACAAGCGTACCTCCGCAGTCAAGCGATCGTTACTACCGACAAGGGACTGGTCATGGGCGAAAATGTACCGGATTGCCTCGCGCCGTAGCGGGATCGGTTTACCCTATTATGCTCCGCTTTTTCAGGGACAAAATCTTGTGCGTCGAAGGTTTCCTGGTCTTTTCTCAACCGGAGTTGTCGTTTTCGGAGGTGGGGGACCACTGGGAAGTCCTCGTGTGCGTCGGTCGAAGTCCACCTGCTTATATTCAGAGACCACCCATCACCTGACGGGTACCGGATCCCATCAGAACTCCGCAGTTAAGCGTGCTTGGGCGAGAGTAGTACTAGGATGGGTGACCTCCTGGGAAGTCCTCGTGTTGCCACCCTCCCCTTTTTACCCCTACTTTTTTCTTGAGCCACTTTAGCAATCAAGCGCGCCTCCGCAGTCAAGCGATCGTTACTACCGACAAGGGACTGGTCATGGGCGAAAATGTACCGGATTGCCTCGCGCCGTAGCGGGATCGGTTTACTCTATTATGCTCCGCTTTTTCAGGGACAAAATCTTGTGCGTCGAAGGTTTCCTGGTCTTTTCTCAACCGGAGTTGTCGTTTTCGGAGGTGGGGGACCACTGGGAAGTCCTCGTGTGCGTCGGTCGAAGTCCACCTGCTTATATTCAGAGACCACCCATCACCTGACGGGTACCGGATCCCATCAGAACTCCGCAGTTAAGCGTGCTTGGGCGAGAGTAGTACTAGGATGGGTGACCTCCTGGGAAGTCCTCGTGTTGCCACCCTCCCCTTTTTACCCCTACTTTTTTCTTGAGCCACTTTAGCAATCAAGCGCGCCTCCGCAGTCAAGCGATCGTTACTACCGACAAGGGACTGGTCATGGGCGAAAATGTACCGGATTGCCTCGCGCCGTAGCGGGATCGGTTTACCCTATTATGCTCCGCTTTTTCAGGGACAAAATCTTGTGCGTCGAAGGTTTCCTGGTCTTTTCTCAACCGGAGTTGTCGTTTTCGGAGGTGGGGGACCACTGGGAAGTCCTCGTGTGCGTCGGTCGAAGTCCACCTGCTTATATTCAGAGACCACCCATCACCTGACGGGTACCGGATCCCATCAGAACTCCGCAGTTAAGCGTGCTTGGGCGAGAGTAGTACTAGGATGGGTGACCTCCTGGGAAGTCCTCGTGTTGCCACCCTCCCCTTTTTACCCCTACTTTTTTCTTGAGCCACTTTAGCAATCAAGCGCGCCTCCGCAGTCAAGCGATCGTTACTACCGACAAGGGACTGGTCATGGGCGAAAATGTACCGGATTGCCTCGCGCCGTAGCGGGATCGGTTTACCCTATTATGCTCCGCTTTTTCAGGGACAAAATCTTGTGCGTCGAAGGTTTCCTGGTCTTTTCTCAACCGGAGTTGTCGTTTTCGGAGGTGGGGGACCACTGGGAAGTCCTCGTGTGCGTCGGTCGAAGTCCACCTGCTTATATTCAGAGACCACCCATCACCTGACGGGTACCGGATCCCATCAGAACTCCGCAGTTAAGCGTGCTTGGGCGAGAGTAGTACTAGGATGGGTGACCTCCTGGGAAGTCCTCGTGTTGCCACCCTCCCCTTTTTACCCCTATTTTTTTCTTGAGCCACTTTAGCAATCAAGCGCGCCTCCGCAGTCAAGCGATCGTTACTACCGACAAGGGACTGGTCATGGGCGAAAATGTACCGGATTGCCTCGCGCCGTAGCGGGATCGGTTTACCCTATTATGCTCCGCTTTTTCAGGGACAAAATCTTGTGCGTCGAAGGTTTCCTGGTCTTTTCTCAACCGGAGTTGTCGGTTTCGGAGGTGGGGGACCACTGGGAAGTCCTCGTGTGCGTCGGTCGAAGTCCACCTGCTTATATTCAGAGACCACCCATCACCTGACGGGTACCGGATCCCATCAGAACTCCGCAGTTAAGCGTGCTTGGGCGAGAGTAGTACTAGGATGGGTGACCTCCTGGGAAGTCCTCGTGTTGCCACCCTCCCCTTTTTACCCCTACTTTTTTCTTGAGCCACTTTAGCAATCAAGCGCGCCTCCGCAGTCAAGCGATCGTTACTACCGACAAGGGACTGGTCATGGGCGAAAATGTACCGGATTGCCTCGCGCCGTAGCGGGATCGGTTTACCCTATTATGCTCCGCTTTTTCAGGGACAAAATCTTGTGCGTCGAAGGTTTCCTGGTCTTTTCTCAACCGGAGTTGTCGTTTTCGGAGGTGGGGGACCACTGGGAAGTCCTCGTGTGCGTCGGTCGAAGTCCACCTGCTTATATTCAGAGACCACCCATCACCTGACGGGTACCGGATCCCATCAGAACTCCGCAGTTAAGCGTGCTTGGGCGAGAGTAGTACTAGGATGGGTGACCTCCTGGGAAGTCCTCGTGTTGCCACCCTCCCCTTTTTACCCCTACTTTTTTCTTGAGCCACTTTAGCAATCAAGCGCGCCTCCGCAGTCAAGCGATCGTTACTACCGACAAGGGACTGGTCATGGGCGAAAATGTACCGGATTGCCTCGCGCCGTAGCGGGATCGGTTTACCCTATTATGCTCCGCTTTTTCAAGGACAAAATCTTGTGCGTCGAAGGTTTCCTGGTCTTTTCTCAACCGGAGTTGTCGTTTTCGGAGGTGGGGGACCACTGGGAAGTCCTCGTGTGCGTCGGTCGAAGTCCACCTGCTTATATTCAGAGACCACCCATCACCTGACGGGTACCGGATCCCATCAGAACTCCGCAGTTAAGCGTGCTTGGGCGAGAGTAGTACTAGGATGGGTGACCTCCTGGGAAGTCCTCGTGTTGCCACCCTCCCCTTTTTACCCCTACTTTTTTCTTGAGCCACTTTAGCAATCAAGCGCGCCTCCGCAGTCAAGCGATCGTTACTACCGACAAGGGACTGGTCATGGGCGAAAATGTACCGGATTGCCTCGCGCCGTAGCGGGATCGGTTTACCCTATTATGCTCCGCTTTTTCAGGGACAAAATCTTGTGCGTCGAAGGTTTCCTGGTCTTTTCTCAACCGGAGTTGTCGTTTTCGGAGGTGGGGGACCACTGGGAAGTCCTCGTGTGCGTCGGTCGAAGTCCACCTGCTTATATTCAGAGACCACCATCACCGGACGGGTGCGATCATACCAGCACTAAAGCACCGGATCCCGTCAGAACTCCGCACATAAGCGTGGTTGGGCGAGAGTAGTACAAGGATGGGTGACCTCCTGGGAAGTCCTCGTGTTGTACCCCTCCCCTTTTTACCCCCGTTTTTTTCTTGAGCCACTTTAGCAAACAAGCGTACCTCCGCAGTCAAGCGATCGTTACTACCGACAAGGGACTGGTCATGGGCGAAAATGTACCGGATTGCCTCGCGCCGTAGCGGGATCGGTTTACCCTATTATGCTCCGCTTTTTCAGGGACAAAATCTTGTGCGTCGAAGGTTTCCTGGTCTTTTCTCAACCGGAGTTGTCGTTTTCGGAGGTGGGGGACCACTGGGAAGTCCTCGTGTGCGTCGGTCGAAGTCCACCTGCTTATATTCAGAGACCACCCATCACCTGACGGGTACCGGATCCCATCAGAACTCCGCAGTTAAGCGTGCTTGGGCGAGAGTAGTACTAGGATGGGTGACCTCCTGGGAAGTCCTCGTGTTGCCACCCTCCCCTTTTTACCCCTACTTTTTTCTTGAGCCACTTTAGCAATCAAGCGCGCCTCCGCAGTCAAGCGATCGTTACTACCGACAAGGGACTGGTCATGGGCGAAAATGTACCGGATTGCCTCGCGCCGTAGCGGGATCGGTTTACTCTATTATGCTCCGCTTTTTCAGGGACAAAATCTTGTGCGTCGAAGGTTTCCTGGTCTTTTCTCAACCGGAGTTGTCGTTTTCGGAGGTGGGGGACCACTGGGAAGTCCTCGTGTGCGTCGGTCGAAGTCCACCTGCTTATATTCAGAGACCACCCATCACCTGACGGGTACCGGATCCCATCAGAACTCCGCAGTTAAGCGTGCTTGGGCGAGAGTAGTACTAGGATGGGTGACCTCCTGGGAAGTCCTCGTGTTGCCACCCTCCCCTTTTTACCCCTACTTTTTTCTTGAGCCACTTTAGCAATCAAGCGCGCCTCCGCAGTCAAGCGATCGTTACTACCGACAAGGGACTGGTCATGGGCGAAAATGTACCGGATTGCCTCGCGCCGTAGCGGGATCGGTTTACCCTATTATGCTCCGCTTTTTCAGGGACAAAATCTTGTGCGTCGAAGGTTTCCTGGTCTTTTCTCAACCGGAGTTGTCGTTTTCGGAGGTGGGGGACCACTGGGAAGTCCTCGTGTGCGTCGGTCGAAGTCCACCTGCTTATATTCAGAGACCACCCATCACCTGACGGGTACCGGATCCCATCAGAACTCCGCAGTTAAGCGTGCTTGGGCGAGAGTAGTACTAGGATGGGTGACCTCCTGGGAAGTCCTCGTGTTGCCACCCTCCCCTTTTTACCCCTACTTTTTTCTTGAGCCACTTTAGCAATCAAGCGCGCCTCCGCAGTCAAGCGATCGTTACTACCGACAAGGGACTGGTCATGGGCGAAAATGTACCGGATTGCCTCGCGCCGTAGCGGGATCGGTTTACCCTATTATGCTCCGCTTTTTCAGGGACAAAATCTTGTGCGTCGAAGGTTTCCTGGTCTTTTCTCAACCGGAGTTGTCGTTTTCGGAGGTGGGGGACCACTGGGAAGTCCTCGTGTGCGTCGGTCGAAGTCCACCTGCTTATATTCAGAGACCACCCATCACCTGACGGGTACCGGATCCCATCAGAACTCCGCAGTTAAGCGTGCTTGGGCGAGAGTAGTACTAGGATGGGTGACCTCCTGGGAAGTCCTCGTGTTGCCACCCTCCCCTTTTTACCCCTATTTTTTTCTTGAGCCACTTTAGCAATCAAGCGCGCCTCCGCAGTCAAGCGATCGTTACTACCGACAAGGGACTGGTCATGGGCGAAAATGTACCGGATTGCCTCGCGCCGTAGCGGGATCGGTTTACCCTATTATGCTCCGCTTTTTCAGGGACAAAATCTTGTGCGTCGAAGGTTTCCTGGTCTTTTCTCAACCGGAGTTGTCGGTTTCGGAGGTGGGGGACCACTGGGAAGTCCTCGTGTGCGTCGGTCGAAGTCCACCTGCTTATATTCAGAGACCACCCATCACCTGACGGGTACCGGATCCCATCAGAACTCCGCAGTTAAGCGTGCTTGGGCGAGAGTAGTACTAGGATGGGTGACCTCCTGGGAAGTCCTCGTGTTGCCACCCTCCCCTTTTTACCCCTACTTTTTTCTTGAGCCACTTTAGCAATCAAGCGCGCCTCCGCAGTCAAGCGATCGTTACTACCGACAAGGGACTGGTCATGGGCGAAAATGTACCGGATTGCCTCGCGCCGTAGCGGGATCGGTTTACCCTATTATGCTCCGCTTTTTCAGGGACAAAATCTTGTGCGTCGAAGGTTTCCTGGTCTTTTCTCAACCGGAGTTGTCGTTTTCGGAGGTGGGGGACCACTGGGAAGTCCTCGTGTGCGTCGGTCGAAGTCCACCTGCTTATATTCAGAGACCACCATCACCGGACGGGTGCGATCATACCAGCACTAAAGCACCGGATCCCGTCAGAACTCCGCACATAAGCGTGGTTGGGCGAGAGTAGTACAAGGATGGGTGACCTCCTGGGAAGTCCTCGTGTTGTACCCCTCCCCTTTTTACCCCCGTTTTTTTCTTGAGCCACTTTAGCAAACAAGCGTACCTCCGCAGTCAAGCGATCGTTACTACCGACAAGGGACTGGTCATGGGCGAAAATGTACCGGATTGCCTCGCGCCGTAGCGGGATCGGTTTACCCTATTATGCTCCGCTTTTTCAGGGACAAAATCTTGTGCGTCGAAGGTTTCCTGGTCTTTTCTCAACCGGAGTTGTCGTTTTCGGAGGTGGGGGACCACTGGGAAGTCCTCGTGTGCGTCGGTCGAAGTCCACCTGCTTATATTCAGAGACCACCCATCACCTGACGGGTACCGGATCCCATCAGAACTCCGCAGTTAAGCGTGCTTGGGCGAGAGTAGTACTAGGATGGGTGACCTCCTGGGAAGTCCTCGTGTTGCCACCCCTCCCCTTTTTACCCCTACTTTTTTCTTGAGCCACTTTAGCAATCAAGCGCGCCTCCGCAGTCAAGCGATCGTTACTACCGACAAGGGACTGGTCATGGGCGAAAATGTACCGGATTGCCTCGCGCCGTAGCGGGATCGGTTTACCCTATTATGCTCCGCTTTTTCAGGGACAAAATCTTGTGCGTCGAAGGTTTCCTGGTCTTTTCTCAACCGGAGTTGTCGTTTTCGGAGGTGGGGGACCACTGGGAAGTCCTCGTGTGCGTCGGTCGAAGTCCACCTGCTTATATTCAGAGACCACCCATCACCTGACGGGTACCGGATCCCATCAGAACTCCGCAGTTAAGCGTGCTTGGGCGAGAGTAGTACTAGGATGGGTGACCTCCTGGGAAGTCCTCGTGTTGCCACCCTCCCCTTTTTACCCCTACTTTTTTCTTGAGCCACTTTAGCAATCAAGCGCGCCTCCGCAGTCAAGCGATCGTTACTACCGACAAGGGACTGGTCATGGGCGAAAATGTACCGGATTGCCTCGCGCCGTAGCGGGATCGGTTTACCCTATTATGCTCCGCTTTTTCAGGGACAAAATCTTGTGCGTCGAAGGTTTCCTGGTCTTTTCTCAACCGGAGTTGTCGTTTTCGGAGGTGGGGGACCACTGGGAAGTCCTCGTGTGCGTCGGTCGAAGTCCACCTGCTTATATTCAGAGACCACCATCACCGGACGGGTGCGATCATACCAGCACTAAAGCACCGGATCCCGTCAGAACTCCGCACATAAGCGTGGTTGGGCGAGAGTAGTACAAGGATGGGTGACCTCCTGGGAAGTCCTCGTGTTGTACCCCTCCCCTTTTTACCCCCGTTTTTTTCTTGAGCCACTTTAGCAAACAAGCGTACCTCCGCAGTCAAGCGATCGTTACTACCGACAAGGGACTGGTCATGGGCGAAAATGTACCGGATTGCCTCGCGCCGTAGCGGGATCGGTTTACCCTATTATGCTCCGCTTTTTCAGGGACAAAATCTTGTGCGTCGAAGGTTTCCTGGTCTTTTCTCAACCGGAGTTGTCGTTTTCGGAGGTGGGGGACCACTGGGAAGTCCTCGTGTGCGTCGGTCGAAGTCCACCTGCTTATATTCAGAGACCACCCATCACCTGACGGGTACCGGATCCCATCAGAACTCCGCAGTTAAGCGTGCTTGGGCGAGAGTAGTACTAGGATGGGTGACCTCCTGGGAAGTCCTCGTGTTGCCACCCTCCCCTTTTTACCCCTACTTTTTTCTTGAGCCACTTTAGCAATCAAGCGCGCCTCCGCAGTCAAGCGATCGTTACTACCGACAAGGGACTGGTCATGGGCGAAAATGTACCGGATTGCCTCGCGCCGTAGCGGGATCGGTTTACCCTATTATGCTCCGCTTTTTCAGGGACAAAATCTTGTGCGTCGAAGGTTTCCTGGTCTTTTCTCAACCGGAGTTGTCGTTTTCGGAGGTGGGGGACCACTGGGAAGTCCTCGTGTGCGTCGGTCGAAGTCCACCTGCTTATATTCAGAGACCACCCATCACCTGACGGGTACCGGATCCCATCAGAACTCCGCAGTTAAGCGTGCTTGGGCGAGAGTAGTACTAGGATGGGTGACCTCCTGGGAAGTCCTCGTGTTGCCACCCTCCCCTTTTTACCCCTACTTTTTTCTTGAGCCACTTTAGCAATCAAGCGCGCCTCCGCAGTCAAGCGATCGTTACTACCGACAAGGGACTGGTCATGGGCGAAAATGTACCGGATTGCCTCGCGCCGTAGCGGGATCGGTTTACCCTATTATGCTCCGCTTTTTCAGGGACAAAATCTTGTGCGTCGAAGGTTTCCTGGTCTTTTCTCAACCGGAGTTGTCGTTTTCGGAGGTGGGGGACCACTGGGAAGTCCTCGTGTGCGTCGGTCGAAGTCCACCTGCTTATATTCAGAGACCACCATCACCGGACGGGTGCGATCATACCAGCACTAAAGCACCGGATCCCGTCAGAACTCCGCACATAAGCGTGGTTGGGCGAGAGTAGTACAAGGATGGGTGACCTCCTGGGAAGTCCTCGTGTTGTACCCCTCCCCTTTTTACCCCCGTTTTTTTCTTGAGCCACTTTAGCAAACAAGCGTACCTCCGCAGTCAAGCGATCGTTACTACCGACAAGGGACTGGTCATGGGCGAAAATGTACCGGATTGCCTCGCGCCGTAGCGGGATCGGTTTACCCTATTATGCTCCGCTTTTTCAGGGACAAAATCTTGTGCGTCGAAGGTTTCCTGGTCTTTTCTCAACCGGAGTTGTCGTTTTCGGAGGTGGGGGACCACTGGGAAGTCCTCGTGTGCGTCGGTCGAAGTCCACCTGCTTATATTCAGAGACCACCCATCACCTGACGGGTACCGGATCCCATCAGAACTCCGCAGTTAAGCGTGCTTGGGCGAGAGTAGTACTAGGATGGGTGACCTCCTGGGAAGTCCTCGTGTTGCCACCCTCCCCTTTTTACCCCTACTTTTTTCTTGAGCCACTTTAGCAATCAAGCGCGCCTCCGCAGTCAAGCGATCGTTACTACCGACAAGGGACTGGTCATGGGCGAAAATGTACCGGATTGCCTCGCGCCGTAGCGGGATCGGTTTACCCTATTATGCTCCGCTTTTTCAGGGACAAAATCTTGTGCGTCGAAGGTTTCCTGGTCTTTTCTCAACCGGAGTTGTCGTTTTCGGAGGTGGGGGACCACTGGGAAGTCCTCGTGTGCGTCGGTCGAAGTCCACCTGCTTATATTCAGAGACCACCCATCACCTGACGGGTACCGGATCCCATCAGAACTCCGCAGTTAAGCGTGCTTGGGCGAGAGTAGTACTAGGATGGGTGACCTCCTGGGAAGTCCTCGTGTTGCCACCCTCCCCTTTTTACCCCTACTTTTTTCTTGAGCCACTTTAGCAATCAAGCGCGCCTCCGCAGTCAAGCGATCGTTACTACCGACAAGGGACTGGTCATGGGCGAAAATGTACCGGATTGCCTCGCGCCGTAGCGGGATCGGTTTACCCTATTATGCTCCGCTTTTTCAGGGACAAAATCTTGTGCGTCGAAGGTTTCCTGGTCTTTTCTCAACCGGAGTTGTCGTTTTCGGAGGTGGGGGACCACTGGGAAGTCCTCGTGTGCGTCGGTCGAAGTCCACCTGCTTATATTCAGAGACCACCCATCACCTGACGGGTACCGGATCCCATCAGAACTCCGCAGTTAAGCGTGCTTGGGCGAGAGTAGTACTAGGATGGGTGACCTCCTGGGAAGTCCTCGTGTTGCCACCCTCCCCTTTTTACCCCTACTTTTTTCTTGAGCCACTTTAGCAATCAAGCGCGCCTCCGCAGTCAAGCGATCGTTACTACCGACAAGGGACTGGTCATGGGCGAAAATGTACCGGATTGCCTCGCGCCGTAGCGGGATCGGTTTACCCTATTATGCTCCGCTTTTTCAAGGACAAAATCTTGTGCGTCGAAGGTTTCCTGGTCTTTTCTCAACCGGAGTTGTCGTTTTCGGAGGTGGGGGACCACTGGGAAGTCCTCGTGTGCGTCGGTCGAAGTCCACCTGCTTATATTCAGAGACCACCCATCACCTGACGGGTACCGGATCCCATCAGAACTCCGCAGTTAAGCGTGCTTGGGCGAGAGTAGTACTAGGATGGGTGACCTCCTGGGAAGTCCTCGTGTTGCCACCCTCCCCTTTTTACCCCTACTTTTTTCTTGAGCCACTTTAGCAATCAAGCGCGCCTCCGCAGTCAAGCGATCGTTACTACCGACAAGGGACTGGTCATGGGCGAAAATGTACCGGATTGCCTCGCGCCGTAGCGGGATCGGTTTACCCTATTATGCTCCGCTTTTTCAGGGACAAAATCTTGTGCGTCGAAGGTTTCCTGGTCTTTTCTCAACCGGAGTTGTCGTTTTCGGAGGTGGGGGACCACTGGGAAGTCCTCGTGTGCGTCGGTCGAAGTCCACCTGCTTATATTCAGAGACCACCATCACCGGACGGGTGCGATCATACCAGCACTAAAGCACCGGATCCCGTCAGAACTCCGCAGTTAAGCGTGCTTGGGCGAGAGTAGTACTAGGATGGGTGACCTCCTGGGAAGTCCTCGTGTTGCCACCCTCCCCTTTTTACCCCTACTTTTTTCTTGAGCCACTTTAGCAATCAAGCGCGCCTCCGCAGTCAAGCGATCGTTACTACCGACAAGGGACTGGTCATGGGCGAAAATGTACCGGATTGCCTCGCGCCGTAGCGGGATCGGTTTACCCTATTATGCTCCGCTTTTTCAGGGACAAAATCTTGTGCGTCGAAGGTTTCCTGGTCTTTTCTCAACCGGAGTTGTCGTTTTCGGAGGTGGGGGACCACTGGGAAGTCCTCGTGTGCGTCGGTCGAAGTCCACCTGCTTATATTCAGAGACCACCCATCACCTGACGGGTACCGGATCCCATCAGAACTCCGCAGTTAAGCGTGCTTGGGCGAGAGTAGTACTAGGATGGGTGACCTCCTGGGAAGTCCTCGTGTTGCCACCCTCCCCTTTTTACCCCTACTTTTTTCTTGAGCCACTTTAGCAATCAAGCGCGCCTCCGCAGTCAAGCGATCGTTACTACCGACAAGGGACTGGTCATGGGCGAAAATGTACCGGATTGCCTCGCGCCGTAGCGGGATCGGTTTACCCTATTATGCTCCGCTTTTTCAGGGACAAAATCTTGTGCGTCGAAGGTTTCCTGGTCTTTTCTCAACCGGAGTTGTCGTTTTCGGAGGTGGGGGACCACTGGGAAGTCCTCGTGTGCGTCGGTCGAAGTCCACCTGCTTATATTCAGAGACCACCCATCACCTGACGGGTACCGGATCCCATCAGAACTCCGCAGTTAAGCGTGCTTGGGCGAGAGTAGTACTAGGATGGGTGACCTCCTGGGAAGTCCTCGTGTTGCCACCCTCCCCTTTTTACCCCTACTTTTTTCTTGAGCCACTTTAGCAATCAAGCGCGCCTCCGCAGTCAAGCGATCGTTACTACCGACAAGGGACTGGTCATGGGCGAAAATGTACCGGATTGCCTCGCGCCGTAGCGGGATCGGTTTACCCTATTATGCTCCGCTTTTTCAAGGACAAAATCTTGTGCGTCGAAGGTTTCCTGGTCTTTTCTCAACCGGAGTTGTCGTTTTCGGAGGTGGGGGACCACTGGGAAGTCCTCTGTGCGTCGGTCGAAGTCCACCTGCTTATATTCAGAGACCACCCATCACCTGACGGGTACCGGATCCCATCAGAACTCCGCAGTTAAGCGTGCTTGGGCGAGAGTAGTACTAGGATGGGTGACCTCCTGGGAAGTCCTCGTGTTGCCACCCTCCCCTTTTTACCCCTACTTTTTTCTTGAGCCACTTTAGCAATCAAGCGCGCCTCCGCAGTCAAGCGATCGTTACTACCGACAAGGGGACTGGTCATGGGCGAAAATGTACCGGATTGCCTCGCGCCGTAGCGGGATCGGTTTACCCTATTATGCTCCGCTTTTTCAGGGACAAAATCTTGTGCGTCGAAGGTTTCCTGGTCTTTTCTCAACCGGAGTTGTCGTTTTCGGAGGTGGGGGACCACTGGGAAGTCCTCGTGTGCGTCGGTCGAAGTCCACCTGCTTATATTCAGAGACCACCATCACCGGACGGGTGCGATCATACCAGCACTAAAGCACCGGATCCCGTCAGAACTCCGCAGTTAAGCGTGCTTGGGCGAGAGTAGTACTAGGATGGGTGACCTCCTGGGAAGTCCTCGTGTTGCCACCCTCCCCTTTTTACCCCTACTTTTTTCTTGAGCCACTTTAGCAATCAAGCGCGCCTCCGCAGTCAAGCGATCGTTACTACCGACAAGGGACTGGTCATGGGCGAAAATGTACCGGATTGCCTCGCGCCGTAGCGGGATCGGTTTACCCTATTATGCTCCGCTTTTTCAGGGACAAAATCTTGTGCGTCGAAGGTTTCCTGGTCTTTTCTCAACCGGAGTTGTCGTTTTCGGAGGTGGGGGACCACTGGGAAGTCCTCGTGTGCGTCGGTCGAAGTCCACCTGCTTATATTCAGAGACCACCCATCACCTGACGGGTACCGGATCCCATCAGAACTCCGCAGTTAAGCGTGCTTGGGCGAGAGTAGTACTAGGATGGGTGACCTCCTGGGAAGTCCTCGTGTTGCCACCCTCCCCTTTTTACCCCTACTTTTTTCTTGAGCCACTTTAGCAATCAAGCGCGCCTCCGCAGTCAAGCGATCGTTACTACCGACAAGGGACTGGTCATGGGCGAAAATGTACCGGATTGCCTCGCGCCGTAGCGGGATCGGTTTACCCTATTATGCTCCGCTTTTTCAGGGACAAAATCTTGTGCGTCGAAGGTTTCCTGGTCTTTTCTCAACCGGAGTTGTCGTTTTCGGAGGTGGGGGACCACTGGGAAGTCCTCGTGTGCGTCGGTCGAAGTCCACCTGCTTATATTCAGAGACCACCATCACCGGACGGGTGCGATCATACCAGCACTAAAGCACCGGATCCCGTCAGAACTCCGCACATAAGCGTGGTTGGGCGAGAGTAGTACAAGGATGGGTGACCTCCTGGGAAGTCCTCGTGTTGTACCCCTCCCCTTTTTACCCCCGTTTTTTTCTTGAGCCACTTTAGCAAACAAGCGTACCTCCGCAGTCAAGCGATCGTTACTACCGACAAGGGACTGGTCATGGGCGAAAATGTACCGGATTGCCTCGCGCCGTAGCGGGATCGGTTTACCCTATTATGCTCCGCTTTTTCAGGGACAAAATCTTGTGCGTCGAAGGTTTCCTGGTCTTTTCTCAACCGGAGTTGTCGTTTTCGGAGGTGGGGGACCACTGGGAAGTCCTCGTGTGCGTCGGTCGAAGTCCACCTGCTTATATTCAGAGACCACCCATCACCTGACGGGTACCGGATCCCATCAGAACTCCGCAGTTAAGCGTGCTTGGGCGAGAGTAGTACTAGGATGGGTGACCTCCTGGGAAGTCCTCGTGTTGCCACCCTCCCCTTTTTACCCCTACTTTTTTCTTGAGCCACTTTAGCAATCAAGCGCGCCTCCGCAGTCAAGCGATCGTTACTACCGACAAGGGACTGGTCATGGGCGAAAATGTACCGGATTGCCTCGCGCCGTAGCGGGATCGGTTTACCCTATTATGCTCCGCTTTTTCAGGGACAAAATCTTGTGCGTCGAAGGTTTCCTGGTCTTTTCTCAACCGGAGTTGTCGTTTTCGGAGGTGGGGGACCACTGGGAAGTCCTCGTGTGCGTCGGTCGAAGTCCACCTGCTTATATTCAGAGACCACCCATCACCTGACGGGTACCGGATCCCATCAGAACTCCGCAGTTAAGCGTGCTTGGGCGAGAGTAGTACTAGGATGGGTGACCTCCTGGGAAGTCCTCGTGTTGCCACCCTCCCCTTTTTACCCCTACTTTTTTCTTGAGCCACTTTAGCAATCAAGCGCGCCTCCGCAGTCAAGCGATCGTTACTACCGACAAGGGACTGGTCATGGGCGAAAATGTACCGGATTGCCTCGCGCCGTAGCGGGATCGGTTTACCCTATTATGCTCCGCTTTTTCAGGGACAAAATCTTGTGCGTCGAAGGTTTCCTGGTCTTTTCTCAACCGGAGTTGTCGTTTTCGGAGGTGGGGGACCACTGGGAAGTCCTCGTGTGCGTCGGTCGAAGTCCACCTGCTTATATTCAGAGACCACCATCACCGGACGGGTGCGATCATACCAGCACTAAAGCACCGGATCCCGTCAGAACTCCGCACATAAGCGTGGTTGGGCGAGAGTAGTACAAGGATGGGTGACCTCCTGGGAAGTCCTCGTGTTGTACCCCTCCCCTTTTTACCCCCGTTTTTTTCTTGAGCCACTTTAGCAAACAAGCGTACCTCCGCAGTCAAGCGATCGTTACTACCGACAAGGGACTGGTCATGGGCGAAAATGTACCGGATTGCCTCGCGCCGTAGCGGGATCGGTTTACCCTATTATGCTCCGCTTTTTCAGGGACAAAATCTTGTGCGTCGAAGGTTTCCTGGTCTTTTCTCAACCGGAGTTGTCGTTTTCGGAGGTGGGGGACCACTGGGAAGTCCTCGTGTGCGTCGGTCGAAGTCCACCTGCTTATATTCAGAGACCACCCATCACCTGACGGGTACCGGATCCCATCAGAACTCCGCAGTTAAGCGTGCTTGGGCGAGAGTAGTACTAGGATGGGTGACCTCCTGGGAAGTCCTCGTGTTGCCACCCTCCCCTTTTTACCCCTACTTTTTTCTTGAGCCACTTTAGCAATCAAGCGCGCCTCCGCAGTCAAGCGATCGTTACTACCGACAAGGGACTGGTCATGGGCGAAAATGTACCGGATTGCCTCGCGCCGTAGCGGGATCGGTTTACCCTATTATGCTCCGCTTTTTCAGGGACAAAATCTTGTGCGTCGAAGGTTTCCTGGTCTTTTCTCAACCGGAGTTGTCGTTTTCGGAGGTGGGGGACCACTGGGAAGTCCTCGTGTGCGTCGGTCGAAGTCCACCTGCTTATATTCAGAGACCACCCATCACCTGACGGGTACCGGATCCCATCAGAACTCCGCAGTTAAGCGTGCTTGGGCGAGAGTAGTACTAGGATGGGTGACCTCCTGGGAAGTCCTCGTGTTGCCACCCTCCCCTTTTTACCCCTACTTTTTTCTTGAGCCACTTTAGCAATCAAGCGCGCCTCCGCAGTCAAGCGATCGTTACTACCGACAAGGGACTGGTCATGGGCGAAAATGTACCGGATTGCCTCGCGCCGTAGCGGGATCGGTTTACCCTATTATGCTCCGCTTTTTCAGGGACAAAATCTTGTGCGTCGAAGGTTTCCTGGTCTTTTCTCAACCGGAGTTGTCGTTTTCGGAGGTGGGGGACCACTGGGAAGTCCTCGTGTGCGTCGGTCGAAGTCCACCTGCTTATATTCAGAGACCACCCATCACCTGACGGGTACCGGATCCCATCAGAACTCCGCAGTTAAGCGTGCTTGGGCGAGAGTAGTACTAGGATGGGTGACCTCCTGGGAAGTCCTCGTGTTGCCACCCTCCCCTTTTTACCCCTACTTTTTTCTTGAGCCACTTTAGCAATCAAGCGCGCCTCCGCAGTCAAGCGATCGTTACTACCGACAAGGGACTGGTCATGGGCGAAAATGTACCGGATTGCCTCGCGCCGTAGCGGGATCGGTTTACCCTATTATGCTCCGCTTTTTCAAGGACAAAATCTTGTGCGTCGAAGGTTTCCTGGTCTTTTCTCAACCGGAGTTGTCGTTTTCGGAGGTGGGGGACCACTGGGAAGTCCTCGTGTGCGTCGGTCGAAGTCCACCTGCTTATATTCAGAGACCACCCATCACCTGACGGGTACCGGATCCCATCAGAACTCCGCAGTTAAGCGTGCTTGGGCGAGAGTAGTACTAGGATGGGTGACCTCCTGGGAAGTCCTCGTGTTGCCACCCTCCCCTTTTTACCCCTACTTTTTTCTTGAGCCACTTTAGCAATCAAGCGCGCCTCCGCAGTCAAGCGATCGTTACTACCGACAAGGGACTGGTCATGGGCGAAAATGTACCGGATTGCCTCGCGCCGTAGCGGGATCGGTTTACCCTATTATGCTCCGCTTTTTCAGGGACAAAATCTTGTGCGTCGAAGGTTTCCTGGTCTTTTCTCAACCGGAGTTGTCGTTTTCGGAGGTGGGGGACCACTGGGAAGTCCTCGTGTGCGTCGGTCGAAGTCCACCTGCTTATATTCAGAGACCACCATCACCGGACGGGTGCGATCATACCAGCACTAAAGCACCGGATCCCGTCAGAACTCCGCAGTTAAGCGTGCTTGGGCGAGAGTAGTACTAGGATGGGTGACCTCCTGGGAAGTCCTCGTGTTGCCACCCTCCCCTTTTTACCCCTACTTTTTTCTTGAGCCACTTTAGCAATCAAGCGCGCCTCCGCAGTCAAGCGATCGTTACTACCGACAAGGGACTGGTCATGGGCGAAAATGTACCGGATTGCCTCGCGCCGTAGCGGGATCGGTTTACCCTATTATGCTCCGCTTTTTCAGGGACAAAATCTTGTGCGTCGAAGGTTTCCTGGTCTTTTCTCAACCGGAGTTGTCGTTTTCGGAGGTGGGGGACCACTGGGAAGTCCTCGTGTGCGTCGGTCGAAGTCCACCTGCTTATATTCAGAGACCACCCATCACCTGACGGGTACCGGATCCCATCAGAACTCCGCAGTTAAGCGTGCTTGGGCGAGAGTAGTACTAGGATGGGTGACCTCCTGGGAAGTCCTCGTGTTGCCACCCTCCCCTTTTTACCCCTACTTTTTTCTTGAGCCACTTTAGCAATCAAGCGCGCCTCCGCAGTCAAGCGATCGTTACTACCGACAAGGGACTGGTCATGGGCGAAAATGTACCGGATTGCCTCGCGCCGTAGCGGGATCGGTTTACCCTATTATGCTCCGCTTTTTCAGGGACAAAATCTTGTGCGTCGAAGGTTTCCTGGTCTTTTCTCAACCGGAGTTGTCGTTTTCGGAGGTGGGGGACCACTGGGAAGTCCTCGTGTGCGTCGGTCGAAGTCCACCTGCTTATATTCAGAGACCACCCATCACCTGACGGGTACCGGATCCCATCAGAACTCCGCAGTTAAGCGTGCTTGGGCGAGAGTAGTACTAGGATGGGTGACCTCCTGGGAAGTCCTCGTGTTGCCACCCTCCCCTTTTTACCCCTACTTTTTTCTTGAGCCACTTTAGCAATCAAGCGCGCCTCCGCAGTCAAGCGATCGTTACTACCGACAAGGGACTGGTCATGGGCGAAAATGTACCGGATTGCCTCGCGCCGTAGCGGGATCGGTTTACCCTATTATGCTCCGCTTTTTCAAGGACAAAATCTTGTGCGTCGAAGGTTTCCTGGTCTTTTCTCAACCGGAGTTGTCGTTTTCGGAGGTGGGGGACCACTGGGAAGTCCTCGTGTGCGTCGGTCGAAGTCCACCTGCTTATATTCAGAGACCACCCATCACCTGACGGGTACCGGATCCCATCAGAACTCCGCAGTTAAGCGTGCTTGGGCGAGAGTAGTACTAGGATGGGTGACCTCCTGGGAAGTCCTCGTGTTGCCACCCTCCCCTTTTTACCCCTACTTTTTTCTTGAGCCACTTTAGCAATCAAGCGCGCCTCCGCAGTCAAGCGATCGTTACTACCGACAAGGGACTGGTCATGGGCGAAAATGTACCGGATTGCCTCGCGCCGTAGCGGGATCGGTTTACCCTATTATGCTCCGCTTTTTCAGGGACAAAATCTTGTGCGTCGAAGGTTTCCTGGTCTTTTCTCAACCGGAGTTGTCGTTTTCGGAGGTGGGGGACCACTGGGAAGTCCTCGTGTGCGTCGGTCGAAGTCCACCTGCTTATATTCAGAGACCACCATCACCGGACGGGTGCGATCATACCAGCACTAAAGCACCGGATCCCGTCAGAACTCCGCAGTTAAGCGTGCTTGGGCGAGAGTAGTACTAGGATGGGTGACCTCCTGGGAAGTCCTCGTGTTGCCACCCTCCCCTTTTTACCCCTACTTTTTTCTTGAGCCACTTTAGCAATCAAGCGCGCCTCCGCAGTCAAGCGATCGTTACTACCGACAAGGGACTGGTCATGGGCGAAAATGTACCGGATTGCCTCGCGCCGTAGCGGGATCGGTTTACCCTATTATGCTCCGCTTTTTCAGGGACAAAATCTTGTGCGTCGAAGGTTTCCTGGTCTTTTCTCAACCGGAGTTGTCGTTTTCGGAGGTGGGGGACCACTGGGAAGTCCTCGTGTGCGTCGGTCGAAGTCCACCTGCTTATATTCAGAGACCACCCATCACCTGACGGGTACCGGATCCCATCAGAACTCCGCAGTTAAGCGTGCTTGGGCGAGAGTAGTACTAGGATGGGTGACCTCCTGGGAAGTCCTCGTGTTGCCACCCTCCCCTTTTTACCCCTACTTTTTTCTTGAGCCACTTTAGCAATCAAGCGCGCCTCCGCAGTCAAGCGATCGTTACTACCGACAAGGGACTGGTCATGGGCGAAAATGTACCGGATTGCCTCGCGCCGTAGCGGGATCGGTTTACCCTATTATGCTCCGCTTTTTCAGGGACAAAATCTTGTGCGTCGAAGGTTTCCTGGTCTTTTCTCAACCGGAGTTGTCGTTTTCGGAGGTGGGGGACCACTGGGAAGTCCTCGTGTGCGTCGGTCGAAGTCCACCTGCTTATATTCAGAGACCACCCATCACCTGACGGGTACCGGATCCCATCAGAACTCCGCAGTTAAGCGTGCTTGGGCGAGAGTAGTACTAGGATGGGTGACCTCCTGGGAAGTCCTCGTGTTGCCACCCTCCCCTTTTTACCCCTACTTTTTTCTTGAGCCACTTTAGCAATCAAGCGCGCCTCCGCAGTCAAGCGATCGTTACTACCGACAAGGGACTGGTCATGGGCGAAAATGTACCGGATTGCCTCGCGCCGTAGCGGGATCGGTTTACCCTATTATGCTCCGCTTTTTCAAGGACAAAATCTTGTGCGTCGAAGGTTTCCTGGTCTTTTCTCAACCGGAGTTGTCGTTTTCGGAGGTGGGGGACCACTGGGAAGTCCTCGTGTGCGTCGGTCGAAGTCCACCTGCTTATATTCAGAGACCACCCATCACCTGACGGGTACCGGATCCCATCAGAACTCCGCAGTTAAGCGTGCTTGGGCGAGAGTAGTACTAGGATGGGTGACCTCCTGGGAAGTCCTCGTGTTGCCACCCTCCCCTTTTTACCCCTACTTTTTTCTTGAGCCACTTTAGCAATCAAGCGCGCCTCCGCAGTCAAGCGATCGTTACTACCGACAAGGGACTGGTCATGGGCGAAAATGTACCGGATTGCCTCGCGCCGTAGCGGGATCGGTTTACCCTATTATGCTCCGCTTTTTCAGGGACAAAATCTTGTGCGTCGAAGGTTTCCTGGTCTTTTCTCAACCGGAGTTGTCGTTTTCGGAGGTGGGGGACCACTGGGAAGTCCTCGTGTGCGTCGGTCGAAGTCCACCTGCTTATATTCAGAGACCACCATCACCGGACGGGTGCGATCATACCAGCACTAAAGCACCGGATCCCGTCAGAACTCCGCACATAAGCGTGGTTGGGCGAGAGTAGTACAAGGATGGGTGACCTCCTGGGAAGTCCTCGTGTTGTACCCCTCCCCTTTTTACCCCCGTTTTTTTCTTGAGCCACTTTAGCAAACAAGCGTACCTCCGCAGTCAAGCGATCGTTACTACCGACAAGGGACTGGTCATGGGCGAAAATGTACCGGATTGCCTCGCGCCGTAGCGGGATCGGTTTACCCTATTATGCTCCGCTTTTTCAGGGACAAAATCTTGTGCGTCGAAGGTTTCCTGGTCTTTTCTCAACCGGAGTTGTCGTTTTCGGAGGTGGGGGACCACTGGGAAGTCCTCGTGTGCGTCGGTCGAAGTCCACCTGCTTATATTCAGAGACCACCCATCACCTGACGGGTACCGGATCCCATCAGAACTCCGCAGTTAAGCGTGCTTGGGCGAGAGTAGTACTAGGATGGGTGACCTCCTGGGAAGTCCTCGTGTTGCCACCCTCCCCTTTTTACCCCTACTTTTTTCTTGAGCCACTTTAGCAATCAAGCGCGCCTCCGCAGTCAAGCGATCGTTACTACCGACAAGGGACTGGTCATGGGCGAAAATGTACCGGATTGCCTCGCGCCGTAGCGGGATCGGTTTACCCTATTATGCTCCGCTTTTTCAGGGACAAAATCTTGTGCGTCGAAGGTTTCCTGGTCTTTTCTCAACCGGAGTTGTCGTTTTCGGAGGTGGGGGACCACTGGGAAGTCCTCGTGTGCGTCGGTCGAAGTCCACCTGCTTATATTCAGAGACCACCCATCACCTGACGGGTACCGGATCCCATCAGAACTCCGCAGTTAAGCGTGCTTGGGCGAGAGTAGTACTAGGATGGGTGACCTCCTGGGAAGTCCTCGTGTTGCCACCCTCCCCTTTTTACCCCTACTTTTTTCTTGAGCCACTTTAGCAATCAAGCGCGCCTCCGCAGTCAAGCGATCGTTACTACCGACAAGGGACTGGTCATGGGCGAAAATGTACCGGATTGCCTCGCGCCGTAGCGGGATCGGTTTACCCTATTATGCTCCGCTTTTTCAAGGACAAAATCTTGTGCGTCGAAGGTTTCCTGGTCTTTTCTCAACCGGAGTTGTCGTTTTCGGAGGTGGGGGACCACTGGGAAGTCCTCGTGTGCGTCGGTCGAAGTCCACCTGCTTATATTCAGAGACCACCCATCACCTGACGGGTACCGGATCCCATCAGAACTCCGCAGTTAAGCGTGCTTGGGCGAGAGTAGTACTAGGATGGGTGACCTCCTGGGAAGTCCTCGTGTTGCCACCCTCCCCTTTTTACCCCTACTTTTTTCTTGAGCCACTTTAGCAATCAAGCGCGCCTCCGCAGTCAAGCGATCGTTACTACCGACAAGGGACTGGTCATGGGCGAAAATGTACCGGATTGCCTCGCGCCGTAGCGGGATCGGTTTACCCTATTATGCTCCGCTTTTTCAGGGACAAAATCTTGTGCGTCGAAGGTTTCCTGGTCTTTTCTCAACCGGAGTTGTCGTTTTCGGAGGTGGGGGACCACTGGGAAGTCCTCGTGTGCGTCGGTCGAAGTCCACCTGCTTATATTCAGAGACCACCATCACCGGACGGGTGCGATCATACCAGCACTAAAGCACCGGATCCCGTCAGAACTCCGCACATAAGCGTGGTTGGGCGAGAGTAGTACAAGGATGGGTGACCTCCTGGGAAGTCCTCGTGTTGTACCCCTCCCCTTTTTACCCCCGTTTTTTTCTTGAGCCACTTTAGCAAACAAGCGTACCTCCGCAGTCAAGCGATCGTTACTACCGACAAGGGACTGGTCATGGGCGAAAATGTACCGGATTGCCTCGCGCCGTAGCGGGATCGGTTTACCCTATTATGCTCCGCTTTTTCAGGGACAAAATCTTGTGCGTCGAAGGTTTCCTGGTCTTTTCTCAACCGGAGTTGTCGTTTTCGGAGGTGGGGGACCACTGGGAAGTCCTCGTGTGCGTCGGTCGAAGTCCACCTGCTTATATTCAGAGACCACCCATCACCTGACGGGTACCGGATCCCATCAGAACTCCGCAGTTAAGCGTGCTTGGGCGAGAGTAGTACTAGGATGGGTGACCTCCTGGGAAGTCCTCGTGTTGCCACCCTCCCCTTTTTACCCCTACTTTTTTCTTGAGCCACTTTAGCAATCAAGCGCGCCTCCGCAGTCAAGCGATCGTTACTACCGACAAGGGACTGGTCATGGGCGAAAATGTACCGGATTGCCTCGCGCCGTAGCGGGATCGGTTTACCCTATTATGCTCCGCTTTTTCAGGGACAAAATCTTGTGCGTCGAAGGTTTCCTGGTCTTTTCTCAACCGGAGTTGTCGTTTTCGGAGGTGGGGGACCACTGGGAAGTCCTCGTGTGCGTCGGTCGAAGTCCACCTGCTTATATTCAGAGACCACCCATCACCTGACGGGTACCGGATCCCATCAGAACTCCGCAGTTAAGCGTGCTTGGGCGAGAGTAGTACTAGGATGGGTGACCTCCTGGGAAGTCCTCGTGTTGCCACCCTCCCCTTTTTACCCCTACTTTTTTCTTGAGCCACTTTAGCAATCAAGCGCGCCTCCGCAGTCAAGCGATCGTTACTACCGACAAGGGACTGGTCATGGGCGAAAATGTACCGGATTGCCTCGCGCCGTAGCGGGATCGGTTTACCCTATTATGCTCCGCTTTTTCAAGGACAAAATCTTGTGCGTCGAAGGTTTCCTGGTCTTTTCTCAACCGGAGTTGTCGTTTTCGGAGGTGGGGGACCACTGGGAAGTCCTCGTGTGCGTCGGTCGAAGTCCACCTGCTTATATTCAGAGACCACCCATCACCTGACGGGTACCGGATCCCATCAGAACTCCGCAGTTAAGCGTGCTTGGGCGAGAGTAGTACTAGGATGGGTGACCTCCTGGGAAGTCCTCGTGTTGCCACCCTCCCCTTTTTACCCCTACTTTTTTCTTGAGCCACTTTAGCAATCAAGCGCGCCTCCGCAGTCAAGCGATCGTTACTACCGACAAGGGACTGGTCATGGGCGAAAATGTACCGGATTGCCTCGCGCCGTAGCGGGATCGGTTTACCCTATTATGCTCCGCTTTTTCAGGGACAAAATCTTGTGCGTCGAAGGTTTCCTGGTCTTTTCTCAACCGGAGTTGTCGTTTTCGGAGGTGGGGGACCACTGGGAAGTCCTCGTGTGCGTCGGTCGAAGTCCACCTGCTTATATTCAGAGACCACCATCACCGGACGGGTGCGATCATACCAGCACTAAAGCACCGGATCCCGTCAGAACTCCGCAGTTAAGCGTGCTTGGGCGAGAGTAGTACTAGGATGGGTGACCTCCTGGGAAGTCCTCGTGTTGCCACCCTCCCCTTTTTACCCCTACTTTTTTCTTGAGCCACTTTAGCAATCAAGCGCGCCTCCGCAGTCAAGCGATCGTTACTACCGACAAGGGACTGGTCATGGGCGAAAATGTACCGGATTGCCTCGCGCCGTAGCGGGATCGGTTTACCCTATTATGCTCCGCTTTTTCAGGGACAAAATCTTGTGCGTCGAAGGTTTCCTGGTCTTTTCTCAACCGGAGTTGTCGTTTTCGGAGGTGGGGGACCACTGGGAAGTCCTCGTGTGCGTCGGTCGAAGTCCACCTGCTTATATTCAGAGACCACCCATCACCTGACGGGTACCGGATCCCATCAGAACTCCGCAGTTAAGCGTGCTTGGGCGAGAGTAGTACTAGGATGGGTGACCTCCTGGGAAGTCCTCGTGTTGCCACCCTCCCCTTTTTACCCCTACTTTTTTCTTGAGCCACTTTAGCAATCAAGCGCGCCTCCGCAGTCAAGCGATCGTTACTACCGACAAGGGACTGGTCATGGGCGAAAATGTACCGGATTGCCTCGCGCCGTAGCGGGATCGGTTTACCCTATTATGCTCCGCTTTTTCAGGGACAAAATCTTGTGCGTCGAAGGTTTCCTGGTCTTTTCTCAACCGGAGTTGTCGTTTTCGGAGGTGGGGGACCACTGGGAAGTCCTCGTGTGCGTCGGTCGAAGTCCACCTGCTTATATTCAGAGACCACCCATCACCTGACGGGTACCGGATCCCATCAGAACTCCGCAGTTAAGCGTGCTTGGGCGAGAGTAGTACTAGGATGGGTGACCTCCTGGGAAGTCCTCGTGTTGCCACCCTCCCCTTTTTACCCCTACTTTTTTCTTGAGCCACTTTAGCAATCAAGCGCGCCTCCGCAGTCAAGCGATCGTTACTACCGACAAGGGACTGGTCATGGGCGAAAATGTACCGGATTGCCTCGCGCCGTAGCGGGATCGGTTTACCCTATTATGCTCCGCTTTTTCAAGGACAAAATCTTGTGCGTCGAAGGTTTCCTGGTCTTTTCTCAACCGGAGTTGTCGTTTTCGGAGGTGGGGGACCACTGGGAAGTCCTCGTGTGCGTCGGTCGAAGTCCACCTGCTTATATTCAGAGACCACCCATCACCTGACGGGTACCGGATCCCATCAGAACTCCGCAGTTAAGCGTGCTTGGGCGAGAGTAGTACTAGGATGGGTGACCTCCTGGGAAGTCCTCGTGTTGCCACCCTCCCCTTTTTACCCCTACTTTTTTCTTGAGCCACTTTAGCAATCAAGCGCGCCTCCGCAGTCAAGCGATCGTTACTACCGACAAGGGACTGGTCATGGGCGAAAATGTACCGGATTGCCTCGCGCCGTAGCGGGATCGGTTTACCCTATTATGCTCCGCTTTTTCAGGGACAAAATCTTGTGCGTCGAAGGTTTCCTGGTCTTTTCTCAACCGGAGTTGTCGTTTTCGGAGGTGGGGGACCACTGGGAAGTCCTCGTGTGCGTCGGTCGAAGTCCACCTGCTTATATTCAGAGACCACCATCACCGGACGGGTGCGATCATACCAGCACTAAAGCACCGGATCCCGTCAGAACTCCGCACATAAGCGTGGTTGGGCGAGAGTAGTACAAGGATGGGTGACCTCCTGGGAAGTCCTCGTGTTGTACCCCTCCCCTTTTTACCCCCGTTTTTTTCTTGAGCCACTTTAGCAAACAAGCGTACCTCCGCAGTCAAGCGATCGTTACTACCGACAAGGGACTGGTCATGGGCGAAAATGTACCGGATTGCCTCGCGCCGTAGCGGGATCGGTTTACCCTATTATGCTCCGCTTTTTCAGGGACAAAATCTTGTGCGTCGAAGGTTTCCTGGTCTTTTCTCAACCGGAGTTGTCGTTTTCGGAGGTGGGGGACCACTGGGAAGTCCTCGTGTGCGTCGGTCGAAGTCCACCTGCTTATATTCAGAGACCACCCATCACCTGACGGGTACCGGATCCCATCAGAACTCCGCAGTTAAGCGTGCTTGGGCGAGAGTAGTACTAGGATGGGTGACCTCCTGGGAAGTCCTCGTGTTGCCACCCTCCCCTTTTTACCCCTACTTTTTTCTTGAGCCACTTTAGCAATCAAGCGCGCCTCCGCAGTCAAGCGATCGTTACTACCGACAAGGGACTGGTCATGGGCGAAAATGTACCGGATTGCCTCGCGCCGTAGCGGGATCGGTTTACCCTATTATGCTCCGCTTTTTCAGGGACAAAATCTTGTGCGTCGAAGGTTTCCTGGTCTTTTCTCAACCGGAGTTGTCGTTTTCGGAGGTGGGGGACCACTGGGAAGTCCTCGTGTGCGTCGGTCGAAGTCCACCTGCTTATATTCAGAGACCACCCATCACCTGACGGGTACCGGATCCCATCAGAACTCCGCAGTTAAGCGTGCTTGGGCGAGAGTAGTACTAGGATGGGTGACCTCCTGGGAAGTCCTCGTGTTGCCACCCTCCCCTTTTTACCCCTACTTTTTTCTTGAGCCACTTTAGCAATCAAGCGCGCCTCCGCAGTCAAGCGATCGTTACTACCGACAAGGGACTGGTCATGGGCGAAAATGTACCGGATTGCCTCGCGCCGTAGCGGGATCGGTTTACCCTATTATGCTCCGCTTTTTCAAGGACAAAATCTTGTGCGTCGAAGGTTTCCTGGTCTTTTCTCAACCGGAGTTGTCGTTTTCGGAGGTGGGGGACCACTGGGAAGTCCTCGTGTGCGTCGGTCGAAGTCCACCTGCTTATATTCAGAGACCACCCATCACCTGACGGGTACCGGATCCCATCAGAACTCCGCAGTTAAGCGTGCTTGGGCGAGAGTAGTACTAGGATGGGTGACCTCCTGGGAAGTCCTCGTGTTGCCACCCTCCCCTTTTTACCCCTACTTTTTTCTTGAGCCACTTTAGCAATCAAGCGCGCCTCCGCAGTCAAGCGATCGTTACTACCGACAAGGGACTGGTCATGGGCGAAAATGTACCGGATTGCCTCGCGCCGTAGCGGGATCGGTTTACCCTATTATGCTCCGCTTTTTCAGGGACAAAATCTTGTGCGTCGAAGGTTTCCTGGTCTTTTCTCAACCGGAGTTGTCGTTTTCGGAGGTGGGGGACCACTGGGAAGTCCTCGTGTGCGTCGGTCGAAGTCCACCTGCTTATATTCAGAGACCACCATCACCGGACGGGTGCGATCATACCAGCACTAAAGCACCGGATCCCGTCAGAACTCCGCACATAAGCGTGGTTGGGCGAGAGTAGTACAAGGATGGGTGACCTCCTGGGAAGTCCTCGTGTTGTACCCCTCCCCTTTTTACCCCCGTTTTTTTCTTGAGCCACTTTAGCAAACAAGCGTACCTCCGCAGTCAAGCGATCGTTACTACCGACAAGGGACTGGTCATGGGCGAAAATGTACCGGATTGCCTCGCGCCGTAGCGGGATCGGTTTACCCTATTATGCTCCGCTTTTTCAGGGACAAAATCTTGTGCGTCGAAGGTTTCCTGGTCTTTTCTCAACCGGAGTTGTCGTTTTCGGAGGTGGGGGACCACTGGGAAGTCCTCGTGTGCGTCGGTCGAAGTCCACCTGCTTATATTCAGAGACCACCCATCACCTGACGGGTACCGGATCCCATCAGAACTCCGCAGTTAAGCGTGCTTGGGCGAGAGTAGTACTAGGATGGGTGACCTCCTGGGAAGTCCTCGTGTTGCCACCCTCCCCTTTTTACCCCTACTTTTTTCTTGAGCCACTTTAGCAATCAAGCGCGCCTCCGCAGTCAAGCGATCGTTACTACCGACAAGGGACTGGTCATGGGCGAAAATGTACCGGATTGCCTCGCGCCGTAGCGGGATCGGTTTACTCTATTATGCTCCGCTTTTTCAGGGACAAAATCTTGTGCGTCGAAGGTTTCCTGGTCTTTTCTCAACCGGAGTTGTCGTTTTCGGAGGTGGGGGACCACTGGGAAGTCCTCGTGTGCGTCGGTCGAAGTCCACCTGCTTATATTCAGAGACCACCCATCACCTGACGGGTACCGGATCCCATCAGAACTCCGCAGTTAAGCGTGCTTGGGCGAGAGTAGTACTAGGATGGGTGACCTCCTGGGAAGTCCTCGTGTTGCCACCCTCCCCTTTTTACCCCTACTTTTTTCTTGAGCCACTTTAGCAATCAAGCGCGCCTCCGCAGTCAAGCGATCGTTACTACCGACAAGGGACTGGTCATGGGCGAAAATGTACCGGATTGCCTCGCGCCGTAGCGGGATCGGTTTACCCTATTATGCTCCGCTTTTTCAGGGACAAAATCTTGTGCGTCGAAGGTTTCCTGGTCTTTTCTCAACCGGAGTTGTCGTTTTCGGAGGTGGGGGACCACTGGGAAGTCCTCGTGTGCGTCGGTCGAAGTCCACCTGCTTATATTCAGAGACCACCCATCACCTGACGGGTACCGGATCCCATCAGAACTCCGCAGTTAAGCGTGCTTGGGCGAGAGTAGTACTAGGATGGGTGACCTCCTGGGAAGTCCTCGTGTTGCCACCCTCCCCTTTTTACCCCTATTTTTTTCTTGAGCCACTTTAGCAATCAAGCGCGCCTCCGCAGTCAAGCGATCGTTACTACCGACAAGGGACTGGTCATGGGCGAAAATGTACCGGATTGCCTCGCGCCGTAGCGGGATCGGTTTACCCTATTATGCTCCGCTTTTTCAGGGACAAAATCTTGTGCGTCGAAGGTTTCCTGGTCTTTTCTCAACCGGAGTTGTCGTTTTCGGAGGTGGGGGACCACTGGGAAGTCCTCGTGTGCGTCGGTCGAAGTCCACCTGCTTATATTCAGAGACCACCCATCACCTGACGGGTACCGGATCCCATCAGAACTCCGCAGTTAAGCGTGCTTGGGCGAGAGTAGTACTAGGATGGGTGACCTCCTGGGAAGTCCTCGTGTTGCCACCCTCCCCTTTTTACCCCTACTTTTTTCTTGAGCCACTTTAGCAATCAAGCGCGCCTCCGCAGTCAAGCGATCGTTACTACCGACAAGGGACTGGTCATGGGCGAAAATGTACCGGATTGCCTCGCGCCGTAGCGGGATCGGTTTACCCTATTATGCTCCGCTTTTTCAGGGACAAAATCTTGTGCGTCGAAGGTTTCCTGGTCTTTTCTCAACCGGAGTTGTCGTTTTCGGAGGTGGGGGACCACTGGGAAGTCCTCGTGTGCGTCGGTCGAAGTCCACCTGCTTATATTCAGAGACCACCATCACCGGACGGGTGCGATCATACCAGCACTAAAGCACCGGATCCCGTCAGAACTCCGCACATAAGCGTGGTTGGGCGAGAGTAGTACAAGGATGGGTGACCTCCTGGGAAGTCCTCGTGTTGTACCCCTCCCCTTTTTACCCCCGTTTTTTTCTTGAGCCACTTTAGCAAACAAGCGTACCTCCGCAGTCAAGCGATCGTTACTACCGACAAGGGACTGGTCATGGGCGAAAATGTACCGGATTGCCTCGCGCCGTAGCGGGATCGGTTTACCCTATTATGCTCCGCTTTTTCAGGGACAAAATCTTGTGCGTCGAAGGTTTCCTGGTCTTTTCTCAACCGGAGTTGTCGTTTTCGGAGGTGGGGGACCACTGGGAAGTCCTCGTGTGCGTCGGTCGAAGTCCACCTGCTTATATTCAGAGACCACCCATCACCTGACGGGTACCGGATCCCATCAGAACTCCGCAGTTAAGCGTGCTTGGGCGAGAGTAGTACTAGGATGGGTGACCTCCTGGGAAGTCCTCGTGTTGCCACCCTCCCCTTTTTACCCCTACTTTTTTCTTGAGCCACTTTAGCAATCAAGCGCGCCTCCGCAGTCAAGCGATCGTTACTACCGACAAGGGACTGGTCATGGGCGAAAATGTACCGGATTGCCTCGCGCCGTAGCGGGATCGGTTTACCCTATTATGCTCCGCTTTTTCAGGGACAAAATCTTGTGCGTCGAAGGTTTCCTGGTCTTTTCTCAACCGGAGTTGTCGTTTTCGGAGGTGGGGGACCACTGGGAAGTCCTCGTGTGCGTCGGTCGAAGTCCACCTGCTTATATTCAGAGACCACCCATCACCTGACGGGTACCGGATCCCATCAGAACTCCGCAGTTAAGCGTGCTTGGGCGAGAGTAGTACTAGGATGGGTGACCTCCTGGGAAGTCCTCGTGTTGCCACCCTCCCCTTTTTACCCCTACTTTTTTCTTGAGCCACTTTAGCAATCAAGCGCGCCTCCGCAGTCAAGCGATCGTTACTACCGACAAGGGACTGGTCATGGGCGAAAATGTACCGGATTGCCTCGCGCCGTAGCGGGATCGGTTTACCCTATTATGCTCCGCTTTTTCAGGGACAAAATCTTGTGCGTCGAAGGTTTCCTGGTCTTTTCTCAACCGGAGTTGTCGTTTTCGGAGGTGGGGGACCACTGGGAAGTCCTCGTGTGCGTCGGTCGAAGTCCACCTGCTTATATTCAGAGACCACCCATCACCTGACGGGTACCGGATCCCATCAGAACTCCGCAGTTAAGCGTGCTTGGGCGAGAGTAGTACTAGGATGGGTGACCTCCTGGGAAGTCCTCGTGTTGCCACCCTCCCCTTTTTACCCCTACTTTTTTCTTGAGCCACTTTAGCAATCAAGCGCGCCTCCGCAGTCAAGCGATCGTTACTACCGACAAGGGACTGGTCATGGGCGAAAATGTACCGGATTGCCTCGCGCCGTAGCGGGATCGGTTTACCCTATTATGCTCCGCTTTTTCAGGGACAAAATCTTGTGCGTCGAAGGTTTCCTGGTCTTTTCTCAACCGGAGTTGTCGTTTTCGGAGGTGGGGGACCACTGGGAAGTCCTCGTGTGCGTCGGTCGAAGTCCACCTGCTTATATTCAGAGACCACCCATCACCTGACGGGTACCGGATCCCATCAGAACTCCGCAGTTAAGCGTGCTTGGGCGAGAGTAGTACTAGGATGGGTGACCTCCTGGGAAGTCCTCGTGTTGCCACCCTCCCCTTTTTACCCCTACTTTTTTCTTGAGCCACTTTAGCAATCAAGCGCGCCTCCGCAGTCAAGCGATCGTTACTACCGACAAGGGACTGGTCATGGGCGAAAATGTACCGGATTGCCTCGCGCCGTAGCGGGATCGGTTTACCCTATTATGCTCCGCTTTTTCAGGGACAAAATCTTGTGCGTCGAAGGTTTCCTGGTCTTTTCTCAACCGGAGTTGTCGTTTTCGGAGGTGGGGGACCACTGGGAAGTCCTCGTGTGCGTCGGTCGAAGTCCACCTGCTTATATTCAGAGACCACCCATCACCTGACGGGTACCGGATCCTATCAGAACTCCGCAGTTAAGCGTGCTTGGGCGAGAGTAGTACTAGGATGGGTGACCTCCTGGGAAGTCCTCGTGTTGCCACCCTCCCCTTTTTACCCCTACTTTTTTCTTGAGCCACTTTAGCAATCAAGCGCGCCTCCGCAGTCAAGCGATCGTTACTACCGACAAGGGACTGGTCATGGGCGAAAATGTACCGGATTGCCTCGCGCCGTAGCGGGATCGGTTTACCCTATTATGCTCCGCTTTTTCAGGGACAAAATCTTGTGCGTCGAAGGTTTCCTGGTCTTTTCTCAACCGGAGTTGTCGTTTTCGGAGGTGGGGGACCACTGGGAAGTCCTCGTGTGCGTCGGTCGAAGTCCACCTGCTTATATTCAGAGACCACCCATCACCTGACGGGTACCGGATCCCATCAGAACTCCGCAGTTAAGCGTGCTTGGGCGAGAGTAGTACTAGGATGGGTGACCTCCTGGGAAGTCCTCGTGTTGCCACCCTCCCCTTTTTACCCCTACTTTTTTCTTGAGCCACTTTAGCAATCAAGCGCGCCTCCGCAGTCAAGCGATCGTTACTACCGACAAGGGACTGGTCATGGGCGAAAATGTACCGGATTGCCTCGCGCCGTAGCGGGATCGGTTTACCCTATTATGCTCCGCTTTTTCAGGGACAAAATCTTGTGCGTCGAAGGTTTCCTGGTCTTTTCTCAACCGGAGTTGTCGTTTTCGGAGGTGGGGGACCACTGGGAAGTCCTCGTGTGCGTCGGTCGAAGTCCACCTGCTTATATTCAGAGACCACCCATCACCTGACGGGTACCGGATCCCATCAGAACTCCGCAGTTAAGCGTGCTTGGGCGAGAGTAGTACTAGGATGGGTGACCTCCTGGGAAGTCCTCGTGTTGCCACCCTCCCCTTTTTACCCCTATTTTTTTCTTGAGCCACTTTAGCAATCAAGCGCGCCTCCGCAGTCAAGCGATCGTTACTACCGACAAGGGACTGGTCATGGGCGAAAATGTACCGGATTGCCTCGCGCCGTAGCGGGATCGGTTTACCCTATTATGCTCCGCTTTTTCAGGGACAAAATCTTGTGCGTCGAAGGTTTCCTGGTCTTTTCTCAACCGGAGTTGTCGTTTTCGGAGGTGGGGGACCACTGGGAAGTCCTCGTGTGCGTCGGTCGAAGTCCACCTGCTTATATTCAGAGACCACCCATCACCTGACGGGTACCGGATCCCATCAGAACTCCGCAGTTAAGCGTGCTTGGGCGAGAGTAGTACTAGGATGGGTGACCTCCTGGGAAGTCCTCGTGTTGCCACCCTCCCCTTTTTACCCCTACTTCTTTCTTGAGCCACTTTAGCAATCAAGCGCGCCTCCGCAGTCAAGCGATCGTTACTACCGACAAGGGACTGGTCATGGGCGAAAATGTACCGGATTGCCTCGCGCCGTAGCGGGATCGGTTTACCCTATTATGCTCCGCTTTTTCAGGGACAAAATCTTGTGCGTCGAAGGTTTCCTGGTCTTTTCTCAACCGGAGTTGTCGTTTTCGGAGGTGGGGGACCACTGGGAAGTCCTCGTGTGCGTCGGTCGAAGTCCACCTGCTTATATTCAGAGACCACCCATCACCTGACGGGTACCGGATCCCATCAGAACTCCGCAGTTAAGCGTGCTTGGGCGAGAGTAGTACTAGGATGGGTGACCTCCTGGGAAGTCCTCGTGTTGCCACCCTCCCCTTTTTACCCCTACTTTTTTCTTGAGCCACTTTAGCAATCAAGCGCGCCTCCGCAGTCAAGCGATCGTTACTACCGACAAGGGACTGGTCATGGGCGAAAATGTACCGGATTGCCTCGCGCCGTAGCGGGATCGGTTTACCCTATTATGCTCCGCTTTTTCAGGGACAAAATCTTGTGCGTCGAAGGTTTCCTGGTCTTTTCTCAACCGGAGTTGTCGTTTTCGGAGGTGGGGGACCACTGGGAAGTCCTCGTGTGCGTCGGTCGAAGTCCACCTGCTTATATTCAGAGACCACCATCACCGGACGGGTGCGATCATACCAGCACTAAAGCACCGGATCCCGTCAGAACTCCGCACATAAGCGTGGTTGGGCGAGAGTAGTACAAGGATGGGTGACCTCCTGGGAAGTCCTCGTGTTGTACCCCTCCCCTTTTTACCCCCGTTTTTTTCTTGAGCCACTTTAGCAAACAAGCGTACCTCCGCAGTCAAGCGATCGTTACTACCGACAAGGGACTGGTCATGGGCGAAAATGTACCGGATTGCCTCGCGCCGTAGCGGGATCGGTTTACCCTATTATGCTCCGCTTTTTCAGGGACAAAATCTTGTGCGTCGAAGGTTTCCTGGTCTTTTCTCAACCGGAGTTGTCGTTTTCGGAGGTGGGGGACCACTGGGAAGTCCTCGTGTGCGTCGGTCGAAGTCCACCTGCTTATATTCAGAGACCACCCATCACCTGACGGGTACCGGATCCCATCAGAACTCCGCAGTTAAGCGTGCTTGGGCGAGAGTAGTACTAGGATGGGTGACCTCCTGGGAAGTCCTCGTGTTGCCACCCTCCCCTTTTTACCCCTATTTTTTTCTTGAGCCACTTTAGCAATCAAGCGCGCCTCCGCAGTCAAGCGATCGTTACTACCGACAAGGGACTGGTCATGGGCGAAAATGTACCGGATTGCCTCGCGCCGTAGCGGGATCGGTTTACCCTATTATGCTCCGCTTTTTCAGGGACAAAATCTTGTGCGTCGAAGGTTTCCTGGTCTTTTCTCAACCGGAGTTGTCGTTTTCGGAGGTGGGGGACCACTGGGAAGTCCTCGTGTGCGTCGGTCGAAGTCCACCTGCTTATATTCAGAGACCACCCATCACCTGACGGGTACCGGATCCCATCAGAACTCCGCAGTTAAGCGTGCTTGGGCGAGAGTAGTACTAGGATGGGTGACCTCCTGGGAAGTCCTCGTGTTGCCACCCTCCCCTTTTTACCCCTACTTCTTTCTTGAGCCACTTTAGCAATCAAGCGCGCCTCCGCAGTCAAGCGATCGTTACTACCGACAAGGGACTGGTCATGGGCGAAAATGTACCGGATTGCCTCGCGCCGTAGCGGGATCGGTTTACCCTATTATGCTCCGCTTTTTCAGGGACAAAATCTTGTGCGTCGAAGGTTTCCTGGTCTTTTCTCAACCGGAGTTGTCGTTTTCGGAGGTGGGGGACCACTGGGAAGTCCTCGTGTGCGTCGGTCGAAGTCCACCTGCTTATATTCAGAGACCACCATCACCGGACGGGTGCGATCATACCAGCACTAAAGCACCGGATCCCGTCAGAACTCCGCACATAAGCGTGGTTGGGCGAGAGTAGTACAAGGATGGGTGACCTCCTGGGAAGTCCTCGTGTTGTACCCCTCCCCTTTTTACCCCCGTTTTTTTCTTGAGCCACTTTAGCAAACAAGCGTACCTCCGCAGTCAAGCGATCGTTACTACCGACAAGGGACTGGTCATGGGCGAAAATGTACCGGATTGCCTCGCGCCGTAGCGGGATCGGTTTACCCTATTATGCTCCGCTTTTTCAGGGACAAAATCTTGTGCGTCGAAGGTTTCCTGGTCTTTTCTCAACCGGAGTTGTCGTTTTCGGAGGTGGGGGACCACTGGGAAGTCCTCGTGTGCGTCGGTCGAAGTCCACCTGCTTATATTCAGAGACCACCCATCACCTGACGGGTACCGGATCCCATCAGAACTCCGCAGTTAAGCGTGCTTGGGCGAGAGTAGTACTAGGATGGGTGACCTCCTGGGAAGTCCTCGTGTTGCCACCCTCCCCTTTTTACCCCTACTTTTTTCTTGAGCCACTTTAGCAATCAAGCGCGCCTCCGCAGTCAAGCGATCGTTACTACCGACAAGGGACTGGTCATGGGCGAAAATGTACCGGATTGCCTCGCGCCGTAGCGGGATCGGTTTACCCTATTATGCTCCGCTTTTTCAGGGACAAAATCTTGTGCGTCGAAGGTTTCCTGGTCTTTTCTCAACCGGAGTTGTCGTTTTCGGAGGTGGGGGACCACTGGGAAGTCCTCGTGTGCGTCGGTCGAAGTCCACCTGCTTATATTCAGAGACCACCATCACCGGACGGGTGCGATCATACCAGCACTAAAGCACCGGATCCCGTCAGAACTCCGCACATAAGCGTGGTTGGGCGAGAGTAGTACAAGGATGGGTGACCTCCTGGGAAGTCCTCGTGTTGTACCCCTCCCCTTTTTACCCCCGTTTTTTTCTTGAGCCACTTTAGCAAACAAGCGTACCTCCGCAGTCAAGCGATCGTTACTACCGACAAGGGACTGGTCATGGGCGAAAATGTACCGGATTGCCTCGCGCCGTAGCGGGATCGGTTTACCCTATTATGCTCCGCTTTTTCAGGGACAAAATCTTGTGCGTCGAAGGTTTCCTGGTCTTTTCTCAACCGGAGTTGTCGTTTTCGGAGGTGGAGGACCACTGGGAAGTCCTCGTGTGCGTCGGTCGAAGTCCACCTGCTTATATTCAGAGACCACCCATCACCTGACGGGTACCGGATCCCATCAGAACTCCGCAGTTAAGCGTGCTTGGGCGAGAGTAGTACTAGGATGGGTGACCTCCTGGGAAGTCCTCGTGTTGCCACCCTCCCCTTTTTACCCCTATTTTTTTCTTGAGCCACTTTAGCAATCAAGCGCGCCTCCGCAGTCAAGCGATCGTTACTACCGACAAGGGACTGGTCATGGGCGAAAATGTACCGGATTGCCTCGCGCCGTAGCGGGATCGGTTTACCCTATTATGCTCCGCTTTTTCAGGGACAAAATCTTGTGCGTCGAAGGTTTCCTGGTCTTTTCTCAACCGGAGTTGTCGTTTTCGGAGGTGGGGGACCACTGGGAAGTCCTCGTGTGCGTCGGTCGAAGTCCACCTGCTTATATTCAGAGACCACCCATCACCTGACGGGTACCGGATCCCATCAGAACTCCGCAGTTAAGCGTGCTTGGGCGAGAGTAGTACTAGGATGGGTGACCTCCTGGGAAGTCCTCGTGTTGCCACCCTCCCCTTTTTACCCCTACTTTTTTCTTGAGCCACTTTAGCAATCAAGCGCGCCTCCGCAGTCAAGCGATCGTTACTACCGACAAGGGACTGGTCATGGGCGAAAATGTACCGGATTGCCTCGCGCCGTAGCGGGATCGGTTTACCCTATTATGCTCCGCTTTTTCAGGGACAAAATCTTGTGCGTCGAAGGTTTCCTGGTCTTTTCTCAACCGGAGTTGTCGTTTTCGGAGGTGGGGGACCACTGGGAAGTCCTCGTGTGCGTCGGTCGAAGTCCACCTGCTTATATTCAGAGACCACCCATCACCTGACGGGTACCGGATCCCATCAGAACTCCGCAGTTAAGCGTGCTTGGGCGAGAGTAGTACTAGGATGGGTGACCTCCTGGGAAGTCCTCGTGTTGCCACCCTCCCCTTTTTACCCCTATTTTTTTCTTGAGCCACTTTAGCAATCAAGCGCGCCTCCGCAGTCAAGCGATCGTTACTACCGACAAGGGACTGGTCATGGGCGAAAATGTACCGGATTGCCTCGCGCCGTAGCGGGATCGGTTTACCCTATTATGCTCCGCTTTTTCAGGGACAAAATCTTGTGCGTCGAAGGTTTCCTGGTCTTTTCTCAACCGGAGTTGTCGTTTTCGGAGGTGGGGGACCACTGGGAAGTCCTCGTGTGCGTCGGTCGAAGTCAACCTGCTTATATTCAGAGACCACCCATCACCTGACGGGTACCGGATCCCATCAGAACTCCGCAGTTAAGCGTGCTTGGGCGAGAGTAGTACTAGGATGGGTGACCTCCTGGGAAGTCCTCGTGTTGCCACCCTCCCCTTTTTACCCCTACTTTTTTCTTGAGCCACTTTAGCAATCAAGCGCGCCTCCGCAGTCAAGCGATCGTTACTACCGACAAGGGACTGGTCATGGGCGAAAATGTACCGGATTGCCTCGCGCCGTAGCGGGATCGGTTTACCCTATTATGCTCCGCTTTTTCAGGGACAAAATCTTGTGCGTCGAAGGTTTCCTGGTCTTTTCTCAACCGGAGTTGTCGTTTTCGGAGGTGGGGGACCACTGGGAAGTCCTCGTGTGCGTCGGTCGAAGTCCACCTGCTTATATTCAGAGACCACCCATCACCTGACGGGTACCGGATCCCATCAGAACTCCGCAGTTAAGCGTGCTTGGGCGAGAGTAGTACTAGGATAGGTGACCTCCTGGGAAGTCCTCGTGTTGCCACCCTCCCCTTTTTACCCCTATTTTTTTCTTGAGCCACTTTAGCAATCAAGCGCGCCTCCGCAGTCAAGCGATCGTTACTACCGACAAGGGACTGGTCATGGGCGAAAATGTACCGGACTGCCTCGCGCCGTAGCGGGATCGGTTTACCCTATTATGCTCCGCTTTTTCAGGGACAAAATCTTGTGCGTCGAAGGTTTCCTGGTCTTTTCTCAACCGGAGTTGTCGTTTTCGGAGGTGGGGGACCACTGGGAAGTCCTCGTGTGCGTCGGTCGAAGTCCACCTGCTTATATTCAGAGACCACCCATCACCTGACGGGTACCGGATCCCATCAGAACTCCGCAGTTAAGCGTGCTTGGGCGAGAGTAGTACTAGGATGGGTGACCTCCTGGGAAGTCCTCGTGTTGCCACCCTCCCCTTTTTACCCCTACTTTTTTCTTGAGCCACTTTAGCAATCAAGCGCGCCTCCGCAGTCAAGCGATCGTTACTACCGACAAGGGACTGGTCATGGGCGAAAATGTACCGGATTGCCTCGCGCCGTAGCGGGATCGGTTTACCCTATTATGCTCCGCTTTTTCAGGGACAAAATCTTGTGCGTCGAAGGTTTCCTGGTCTTTTCTCAACCGGAGTTGTCGTTTTCGGAGGTGGGGGACCACTGGGAAGTCCTCGTGTGCGTCGGTCGAAGTCCACCTGCTTATATTCAGAGACCACCCATCACCTGACGGGTACCGGATCCCATCAGAACTCCGCAGTTAAGCGTGCTTGGGCGAGAGTAGTACTAGGATAGGTGACCTCCTGGGAAGTCCTCGTGTTGCCACCCTCCCCTTTTTACCCCTATTTTTTTCTTGAGCCACTTTAGCAATCAAGCGCGCCTCCGCAGTCAAGCGATCGTTACTACCGACAAGGGACTGGTCATGGGCGAAAATGTACCGGATTGCCTCGCGCCGTAGCGGGATCGGTTTACCCTATTATGCTCCGCTTTTTCAGGGACAAAATCTTGTGCGTCGAAGGTTTCCTGGTCTTTTCTCAACCGGAGTTGTCGTTTTCGGAGGTGGGGGACCACTGGGAAGTCCTCGTGTGCGTCGGTCGAAGTCCACCTGCTTATATTCAGAGACCACCCATCACCTGACGGGTACCGGATCCCATCAGAACTCCGCAGTTAAGCGTGCTTGGGCGAGAGTAGTACTAGGATGGGTGACCTCCTGGGAAGTCCTCGTGTTGCCACCCTCCCCTTTTTACCCCTACTTTTTTCTTGAGCCACTTTAGCAATCAAGCGCGCCTCCGCAGTCAAGCGATCGTTACTACCGACAAGGGACTGGTCATGGGCGAAAATGTACCGGATTGCCTCGCGCCGTAGCGGGATCGGTTTACCCTATTATGCTCCGCTTTTTCAGGGACAAAATCTTGTGCGTCGAAGGTTTCCTGGTCTTTTCTCAACCGGAGTTGTCGTTTTCGGAGGTGGGGGACCACTGGGAAGTCCTCGTGTGCGTCGGTCGAAGTCCACCTGCTTATATTCAGAGACCACCATCACCGGACGGGTGCGATCATACCAGCACTAAAGCACCGGATCCCGTCAGAACTCCGCACATAAGCGTGGTTGGGCGAGAGTAGTACAAGGATGGGTGACCTCCTGGGAAGTCCTCGTGTTGTACCCCTCCCCTTTTTACCCCCGTTTTTTTCTTGAGCCACTTTAGCAAACAAGCGTACCTCCGCAGTCAAGCGATCGTTACTACCGACAAGGGACTGGTCATGGGCGAAAATGTACCGGATTGCCTCGCGCCGTAGCGGGATCGGTTTACCCTATTATGCTCCGCTTTTTCAGGGACAAAATCTTGTGCGTCGAAGGTTTCCTGGTCTTTTCTCAACCGGAGTTGTCGTTTTCGGAGGTGGGGGACCACTGGGAAGTCCTCGTGTGCGTCGGTCGAAGTCCACCTGCTTATATTCAGAGACCACCCATCACCTGACGGGTACCGGATCCCATCAGAACTCCGCAGTTAAGCGTGCTTGGGCGAGAGTAGTACTAGGATGGGTGACCTCCTGGGAAGTCCTCGTGTTGCCACCCTCCCCCTTTTTACCCCTACTTTTTTCTTGAGCCACTTTAGCAATCAAGCGCGCCTCCGCAGTCAAGCGATCGTTACTACCGACAAGGGACTGGTCATGGGCGAAAATGTACCGGATTGCCTCGCGCCGTAGCGGGATCGGTTTACCCTATTATGCTCCGCTTTTTCAGGGACAAAATCTTGTGCGTCGAAGGTTTCCTGGTCTTTTCTCAACCGGAGTTGTCGTTTTCGGAGGTGGGGGACCACTGGGAAGTCCTCGTGTGCGTCGGTCGAAGTCAATCTGCTTATATTCAGAGACCACCCATCACCTGACGGGTACCGGATCACATCAGAACTCCGCAGTTAAGCGTGCTTGGGCGAGAGTACTAGGATGGGTGACCTCCTGGGAAGTCCTCGTGTTGCCACCCCTCCCCTTTTTACCCCCTACTTTTTTCTTGAGCCACTTTAGCAATCAAGCGCGCCTCCGCAGTCAAGCGATCGTTACTACCGACAAGGGACTGGTCATGGGCGAAAATGTACCGGATTGCCTCGCGCCGTAGCGGGATCGGTTTACCCTATTATGCTCCGCTTTTTCAGGGACAAAATCTTGTGCGTCGAAGGTTTCCTGGTCTTTTCTCAACCGGAGTTGTCGTTTTCGGAGGTGGGGGACCACTGGGAAGTCCTCGTGTGCGTCGGTCGAAGTCCACCTGCTTATATTCAGAGACCACCCATCACCTGACGGGTACCGGATCCCATCAGAACTCCGCAGTTAAGCGTGCTTGGGCGAGAGTAGTACTAGGATAGGTGACCTCCTGGGAAGTCCTCGTGTTGCCACCCCTCCCCTTTTTACCCCTATTTTTTTCTTGAGCCACTTTAGCAATCAAGCGCGCCTCCGCAGTCAAGCGATCGTTACTACCGACAAGGGACTGGTCATGGGCGAAAATGTACCGGATTGCCTCGCGCCGTAGCGGGATCGGTTTACCCTATTATGCTCCGCTTTTTCAGGGACAAAATCTTGTGCGTCGAAGGTTTCCTGGTCTTTTCTCAACCGGAGTTGTCGTTTTCGGAGGTGGGGGACCACTGGGAAGTCCTCGTGTGCGTCGGTCGAAGTCCACCTGCTTATATTCAGAGACCACCCATCACCTGACGGGTACCGGATCCCATCAGAACTCCGCAGTTAAGCGTGCTTGGGCGAGAGTAGTACTAGGATAGGTGACCTCCTGGGAAGTCCTCGTGTTGCCACCCTCCCCTTTTTACCCCTATTTTTTTCTTGAGCCACTTTAGCAATCAAGCGCGCCTCCGCAGTCAAGCGATCGTTACTACCGACAAGGGACTGGTCATGGGCGAAAATGTACCGGATTGCCTCGCGCCGTAGCGGGATCGGTTTACCCTATTATGCTCCGCTTTTTCAGGGACAAAATCTTGTGCGTCGAAGGTTTCCTGGTCTTTTCTCAACCGGAGTTGTCGTTTTCGGAGGTGGGGGACCACTGGGAAGTCCTCGTGTGCGTCGGTCGAAGTCCACCTGCTTATATTCAGAGACCACCCATCACCTGACGGGTACCGGATCCCATCAGAACTCCGCAGTTAAGCGTGCTTGGGCGAGAGTAGTACTAGGATGGGTGACCTCCTGGGAAGTCCTCGTGTTGCCACCCTCCCCTTTTTACCCCTACTTCTTTCTTGAGCCACTTTAGCAATCAAGCGCGCTTCCGCAGTCAAGCGATCGTTACTACCGACAAGGGACTGGTCATGGGCGAAAATGTACCGGATTGCCTCGCGCCGTAGCGGGATCGGTTTACCCTATTATGCTCCGCTTTTTCAGGGACAAAATCTTGTGCGTCGAAGGTTTCCTGGTCTTTTCTCAACCGGAGTTGTCGTTTTCGGAGGTGGGGGACCATGGGAAGTCCTCGTGTGCGTCGGTCGAAGTCCACCTGCTTATATTCAGAGACCACCATCACCGGACGGGTGCGATCATACCAGCACTAAAGCACCGGATCCCGTCAGAACTCCGCACATAAGCGTGGTTGGGCGAGAGTAGTACAAGGATGGGTGACCTCCTGGGAAGTCCTCGTGTTGTACCCCTCCCCTTTTTACCCCCGTTTTTTTCTTGAGCCACTTTAGCAAACAAGCGTACCTCCGCAGTCAAGCGATCGTTACTACCGACAAGGGACTGGTCATGGGCGAAAATGTACCGGATTGCCTCGCGCCGTAGCGGGATCGGTTTACCCTATTATGCTCCGCTTTTTCAGGGACAAAATCTTGTGCGTCGAAGGTTTCCTGGTCTTTTCTCAACCGGAGTTGTCGTTTTCGGAGGTGGGGGACCACTGGGAAGTCCTCGTGTGCGTCGGTCGAAGTCCACCTGCTTATATTCAGAGACCACCCATCACCTGACGGGTACCGGATCCCATCAGAACTCCGCAGTTAAGCGTGCTTGGGCGAGAGTAGTACTAGGATGGGTGACCTCCTGGGAAGTCCTCGTGTTGCCACCCTCCCCTTTTTACCCCTACTTTTTTCTTGAGCCACTTTAGCAATCAAGCGCGCCTCCGCAGTCAAGCGATCGTTACTACCGACAAGGGACTGGTCATGGGCGAAAATGTACCGGATTGCCTCGCGCCGTAGCGGGATCGGTTTACCCTATTATGCTCCGCTTTTTCAGGGACAAAATCTTGTGCGTCGAAGGTTTCCTGGTCTTTTCTCAACCGGAGTTGTCGTTTTCGGAGGTGGGGGACCACTGGGAAGTCCTCGTGTGCGTCGGTCGAAGTCCACCTGCTTATATTCAGAGACCACCATCACCGGACGGGTGCGATCATACCAGCACTAAAGCACCGGATCCCGTCAGAACTCCGCACATAAGCGTGGTTGGGCGAGAGTAGTACAAGGATGGGTGACCTCCTGGGAAGTCCTCGTGTTGTACCCCTCCCCTTTTTACCCCCGTTTTTTTCTTGAGCCACTTTAGCAAACAAGCGTACCTCCGCAGTCAAGCGATCGTTACTACCGACAAGGGACTGGTCATGGGCGAAAATGTACCGGATTGCCTCGCGCCGTAGCGGGATCGGTTTACCCTATTATGCTCCGCTTTTTCAGGGACAAAATCTTGTGCGTCGAAGGTTTCCTGGTCTTTTCTCAACCGGAGTTGTCGTTTTCGGAGGTGGGGGACCACTGGGAAGTCCTCGTGTGCGTCGGTCGAAGTCCACCTGCTTATATTCAGAGACCACCCATCACCTGACGGGTACCGGATCCCATCAGAACTCCGCAGTTAAGCGTGCTTGGGCGAGAGTAGTACTAGGATGGGTGACCTCCTGGGAAGTCCTCGTGTTGCCACCCTCCCCTTTTTACCCCTATTTTTTTCTTGAGCCACTTTAGCAATCAAGCGCGCCTCCGCAGTCAAGCGATCGTTACTACCGACAAGGGACTGGTCATGGGCGAAAATGTACCGGATTGCCTCGCGCCGTAGCGGGATCGGTTTACCCTATTATGCTCCGCTTTTTCAGGGACAAAATCTTGTGCGTCGAAGGTTTCCTGGTCTTTTCTCAACCGGAGTTGTCGTTTTCGGAGGTGGGGGACCACTGGGAAGTCCTCGTGTGCGTCGGTCGAAGTCCACCTGCTTATATTCAGAGACCACCCATCACCTGACGGGTACCGGATCCCATCAGAACTCCGCAGTTAAGCGTGCTTGGGCGAGAGTAGTACTAGGATGGGTGACCTCCTGGGAAGTCCTCGTGTTGCCACCCTCCCCTTTTTACCCCTACTTTTTTCTTGAGCCACTTTAGCAATCAAGCGCGCCTCCGCAGTCAAGCGATCGTTACTACCGACAAGGGACTGGTCATGGGCGAAAATGTACCGGATTGCCTCGCGCCGTAGCGGGATCGGTTTACCCTATTATGCTCCGCTTTTTCAGGGACAAAATCTTGTGCGTCGAAGGTTTCCTGGTCTTTTCTCAACCGGAGTTGTCGTTTTCGGAGGTGGGGGACCACTGGGAAGTCCTCGTGTGCGTCGGTCGAAGTCCACCTGCTTATATTCAGAGACCACCCATCACCTGACGGGTACCGGATCCCATCAGAACTCCGCAGTTAAGCGTGCTTGGGCGAGAGTAGTACTAGGATGGGTGACCTCCTGGGAAGTCCTCGTGTTGCCACCCTCCCCTTTTTACCCCTATTTTTTTCTTGAGCCACTTTAGCAATCAAGCGCGCCTCCGCAGTCAAGCGATCGTTACTACCGACAAGGGACTGGTCATGGGCGAAAATGTACCGGATTGCCTCGCGCCGTAGCGGGATCGGTTTACCCTATTATGCTCCGCTTTTTCAGGGACAAAATCTTGTGCGTCGAAGGTTTCCTGGTCTTTTCTCAACCGGAGTTGTCGTTTTCGGAGGTGGGGGACCACTGGGAAGTCCTCGTGTGCGTCGGTCGAAGTCCACCTGCTTATATTCAGAGACCACCCATCACCTGACGGGTACCGGATCCCATCAGAACTCCGCAGTTAAGCGTGCTTGGGCGAGAGTAGTACTAGGATGGGTGACCTCCTGGGAAGTCCTCGTGTTGCCACCCTCCCCTTTTTACCCCTATTTTTTTCTTGAGCCACTTTAGCAATCAAGCGCGCCTCCGCAGTCAAGCGATCGTTACTACCGACAAGGGACTGGTCATGGGCGAAAATGTACCGGATTGCCTCGCGCCGTAGCGGGATCGGTTTACCCTATTATGCTCCGCTTTTTCAGGGACAAAATCTTGTGCGTCGAAGGTTTCCTGGTCTTTTCTCAACCGGAGTTGTCGTTTTCGGAGGTGGGGGACCACTGGGAAGTCCTCGTGTGCGTCGGTCGAAGTCCACCTGCTTATATTCAGAGACCACCCATCACCTGACGGGTACCGGATCCCATCAGAACTCCGCAGTTAAGCGTGCTTGGGCGAGAGTAGTACTAGGATGGGTGACCTCCTGGGAAGTCCTCGTGTTGCCACCCTCCCCTTTTTACCCCTACTTTTTTCTTGAGCCACTTTAGCAATCAAGCGCGCCTCCGCAGTCAAGCGATCGTTACTACCGACAAGGGACTGGTCATGGGCGAAAATGTACCGGATTGCCTCGCGCCGTAGCGGGATCGGTTTACCCTATTATGCTCCGCTTTTTCAGGGACAAAATCTTGTGCGTCGAAGGTTTCCTGGTCTTTTCTCAACCGGAGTTGTCGTTTTCGGAGGTGGGGGACCACTGGGAAGTCCTCGTGTGCGTCGGTCGAAGTCCACCTGCTTATATTCAGAGACCACCCATCACCTGACGGGTACCGGATCCCATCAGAACTCCGCAGTTAAGCGTGCTTGGGCGAGAGTAGTACTAGGATGGGTGACCTCCTGGGAAGTCCTCGTGTTGCCACCCTCCCCTTTTTACCCCTATTTTTTTCTTGAGCCACTTTAGCAATCAAGCGCGCCTCCGCAGTCAAGCGATCGTTACTACCGACAAGGGACTGGTCATGGGCGAAAATGTACCGGATTGCCTCGCGCCGTAGCGGGATCGGTTTACCCTATTATGCTCCGCTTTTTCAGGGACAAAATCTTGTGCGTCGAAGGTTTCCTGGTCTTTTCTCAACCGGAGTTGTCGTTTTCGGAGGTGGGGGACCACTGGGAAGTCCTCGTGTGCGTCGGTCGAAGTCAACCTGCTTATATTCAGAGACCACCCATCACCTGACGGGTACCGGATCCCATCAGAACTCCGCAGTTAAGCGTGCTTGGGCGAGAGTAGTACTAGGATGGGTGACCTCCTGGGAAGTCCTCGTGTTGCCACCCTCCCCTTTTTACCCCTACTTTTTTCTTGAGCCACTTTAGCAATCAAGCGCGCCTCCGCAGTCAAGCGATCGTTACTACCGACAAGGGACTGGTCATGGGCGAAAATGTACCGGATTGCCTCGCGCCGTAGCGGGATCGGTTTACCCTATTATGCTCCGCTTTTTCAGGGACAAAATCTTGTGCGTCGAAGGTTTCCTGGTCTTTTCTCAACCGGAGTTGTCGTTTTCGGAGGTGGGGGACCACTGGGAAGTCCTCGTGTGCGTCGGTCGAAGTCCACCTGCTTATATTCAGAGACCACCCATCACCTGACGGGTACCGGATCCCATCAGAACTCCGCAGTTAAGCGTGCTTGGGCGAGAGTAGTACTAGGATAGGTGACCTCCTGGGAAGTCCTCGTGTTGCCACCCTCCCCTTTTTACCCCTATTTTTTTCTTGAGCCACTTTAGCAATCAAGCGCGCCTCCGCAGTCAAGCGATCGTTACTACCGACAAGGGACTGGTCATGGGCGAAAATGTACCGGATTGCCTCGCGCCGTAGCGGGATCGGTTTACCCTATTATGCTCCGCTTTTTCAGGGACAAAATCTTGTGCGTCGAAGGTTTCCTGGTCTTTTCTCAACCGGAGTTGTCGTTTTCGGAGGTGGGGGACCACTGGGAAGTCCTCGTGTGCGTCGGTCGAAGTCCACCTGCTTATATTCAGAGACCACCCATCACCTGACGGGTACCGGATCCCATCAGAACTCCGCAGTTAAGCGTGCTTGGGCGAGAGTAGTACTAGGATGGGTGACCTCCTGGGAAGTCCTCGTGTTGCCACCCTCCCCTTTTTACCCCTACTTTTTTCTTGAGCCACTTTAGCAATCAAGCGCGCCTCCGCAGTCAAGCGATCGTTACTACCGACAAGGGACTGGTCATGGGCGAAAATGTACCGGATTGCCTCGCGCCGTAGCGGGATCGGTTTACCCTATTATGCTCCGCTTTTTCAGGGACAAAATCTTGTGCGTCGAAGGTTTCCTGGTCTTTTCTCAACCGGAGTTGTCGTTTTCGGAGGTGGGGGACCACTGGGAAGTCCTCGTGTGCGTCGGTCGAAGTCCACCTGCTTATATTCAGAGACCACCCATCACCTGACGGGTACCGGATCCCATCAGAACTCCGCAGTTAAGCGTGCTTGGGCGAGAGTAGTACTAGGATAGGTGACCTCCTGGGAAGTCCTCGTGTTGCCACCCTCCCCTTTTTACCCCTATTTTTTTCTTGAGCCACTTTAGCAATCAAGCGCGCCTCCGCAGTCAAGCGATCGTTACTACCGACAAGGGACTGGTCATGGGCGAAAATGTACCGGATTGCCTCGCGCCGTAGCGGGATCGGTTTACCCTATTATGCTCCGCTTTTTCAGGGACAAAATCTTGTGCGTCGAAGGTTTCCTGGTCTTTTCTCAACCGGAGTTGTCGTTTTCGGAGGTGGGGGACCACTGGGAAGTCCTCGTGTGCGTCGGTCGAAGTCCACCTGCTTATATTCAGAGACCACCCATCACCTGACGGGTACCGGATCCCATCAGAACTCCGCAGTTAAGCGTGCTTGGGCGAGAGTAGTACTAGGATGGGTGACCTCCTGGGAAGTCCTCGTGTTGCCACCCTCCCCTTTTTACCCCTACTTTTTTCTTGAGCCACTTTAGCAATCAAGCGCGCCTCCGCAGTCAAGCGATCGTTACTACCGACAAGGGACTGGTCATCGGGCGAAAATGTACCGGATTGCCTCGCGCCGTAGCGGGATCGGTTTACCCTATTATGCTCCGCTTTTTCAGGGACAAAATCTTGTGCGTCGAAGGTTTCCTGGTCTTTTCTCAACCGGAGTTGTCGTTTTCGGAGGTGGGGGACCACTGGGAAGTCCTCGTGTGCGTCGGTCGAAGTCCACCTGCTTATATTCAGAGACCACCCATCACCTGACGGGTACCGGATCCCATCAGAACTCCGCAGTTAAGCGTGCTTGGGCGAGAGTAGTACTAGGATGGGTGACCTCCTGGGAAGTCCTCGTGTTGCCACCCTCCCCTTTTTACCCCTATTTTTTTCTTGAGCCACTTTAGCAATCAAGCGCGCCTCCGCAGTCAAGCGATCGTTACTACCGACAAGGGACTGGTCATGGGCGAAAATGTACCGGATTGCCTCGCGCCGTAGCGGGATCGGTTTACCCTATTATGCTCCGCTTTTTCAGGGACAAAATCTTGTGCGTCGAAGGTTTCCTGGTCTTTTCTCAACCGGAGTTGTCGTTTTCGGAGGTGGGGGACCACTGGGAAGTCCTCGTGTGCGTCGGTCGAAGTCAACCTGCTTATATTCAGAGACCACCCATCACCTGACGGGTACCGGATCCCATCAGAACTCCGCAGTTAAGCGTGCTTGGGCGAGAGTAGTACTAGGATGGGTGACCTCCTGGGAAGTCCTCGTGTTGCCACCCTCCCCTTTTTACCCCTACTTTTTTCTTGAGCCACTTTAGCAATCAAGCGCGCCTCCGCAGTCAAGCGATCGTTACTACCGACAAGGGACTGGTCATGGGCGAAAATGTACCGGATTGCCTCGCGCCGTAGCGGGATCGGTTTACCCTATTATGCTCCGCTTTTTCAGGGACAAAATCTTGTGCGTCGAAGGTTTCCTGGTCTTTTCTCAACCGGAGTTGTCGTTTTCGGAGGTGGGGGACCACTGGGAAGTCCTCGTGTGCGTCGGTCGAAGTCCACCTGCTTATATTCAGAGACCACCCATCACCTGACGGGTACCGGATCCCATCAGAACTCCGCAGTTAAGCGTGCTTGGGCGAGAGTAGTACTAGGATAGGTGACCTCCTGGGAAGTCCTCGTGTTGCCACCCTCCCCTTTTTACCCCTATTTTTTTCTTGAGCCACTTTAGCAATCAAGCGCGCCTCCGCAGTCAAGCGATCGTTACTACCGACAAGGGACTGGTCATGGGCGAAAATGTACCGGATTGCCTCGCGCCGTAGCGGGATCGGTTTACCCTATTATGCTCCGCTTTTTCAGGGACAAAATCTTGTGCGTCGAAGGTTTCCTGGTCTTTTCTCAACCGGAGTTGTCGTTTTCGGAGGTGGGGGACCACTGGGAAGTCCTCGTGTGCGTCGGTCGAAGTCCACCTGCTTATATTCAGAGACCACCCATCACCTGACGGGTACCGGATCCCATCAGAACTCCGCAGTTAAGCGTGCTTGGGCGAGAGTAGTACTAGGATGGGTGACCTCCTGGGAAGTCCTCGTGTTGCCACCCTCCCCTTTTTACCCCTACTTTTTTCTTGAGCCACTTTAGCAATCAAGCGCGCCTCCGCAGTCAAGCGATCGTTACTACCGACAAGGGACTGGTCATGGGCGAAAATGTACCGGATTGCCTCGCGCCGTAGCGGGATCGGTTTACCCTATTATGCTCCGCTTTTTCAGGGACAAAATCTTGTGCGTCGAAGGTTTCCTGGTCTTTTCTCAACCGGAGTTGTCGTTTTCGGAGGTGGGGGACCACTGGGAAGTCCTCGTGTGCGTCGGTCGAAGTCCACCTGCTTATATTCAGAGACCACCCATCACCTGACGGGTACCGGATCCCATCAGAACTCCGCAGTTAAGCGTGCTTGGGCGAGAGTAGTACTAGGATAGGTGACCTCCTGGGAAGTCCTCGTGTTGCCACCCTCCCCTTTTTACCCCTATTTTTTTCTTGAGCCACTTTAGCAATCAAGCGCGCCTCCGCAGTCAAGCGATCGTTACTACCGACAAGGGACTGGTCATGGGCGAAAATGTACCGGATTGCCTCGCGCCGTAGCGGGATCGGTTTACCCTATTATGCTCCGCTTTTTCAGGGACAAAATCTTGTGCGTCGAAGGTTTCCTGGTCTTTTCTCAACCGGAGTTGTCGTTTTCGGAGGTGGGGGACCACTGGGAAGTCCTCGTGTGCGTCGGTCGAAGTCCACCTGCTTATATTCAGAGACCACCCATCACCTGACGGGTACCGGATCCCATCAGAACTCCGCAGTTAAGCGTGCTTGGGCGAGAGTAGTACTAGGATGGGTGACCTCCTGGGAAGTCCTCGTGTTGCCACCCTCCCCTTTTTACCCCTACTTTTTTCTTGAGCCACTTTAGCAATCAAGCGCGCCTCCGCAGTCAAGCGATCGTTACTACCGACAAGGGACTGGTCATGGGCGAAAATGTACCGGATTGCCTCGCGCCGTAGCGGGATCGGTTTACCCTATTATGCTCCGCTTTTTCAGGGACAAAATCTTGTGCGTCGAAGGTTTCCTGGTCTTTTCTCAACCGGAGTTGTCGTTTTCGGAGGTGGGGGACCACTGGGAAGTCCTCGTGTGCGTCGGTCGAAGTCCACCTGCTTATATTCAGAGACCACCCATCACCTGACGGGTACCGGATCCCATCAGAACTCCGCAGTTAAGCGTGCTTGGGCGAGAGTAGTACTAGGATAGGTGACCTCCTGGGAAGTCCTCGTGTTGCCACCCTCCCCTTTTTACCCCTATTTTTTTCTTGAGCCACTTTAGCAATCAAGCGCGCCTCCGCAGTCAAGCGATCGTTACTACCGACAAGGGACTGGTCATGGGCGAAAATGTACCGGATTGCCTCGCGCCGTAGCGGGATCGGTTTACCCTATTATGCTCCGCTTTTTCAGGGACAAAATCTTGTGCGTCGAAGGTTTCCTGGTCTTTTCTCAACCGGAGTTGTCGTTTTCGGAGGTGGGGGACCACTGGGAAGTCCTCGTGTGCGTCGGTCGAAGTCCACCTGCTTATATTCAGAGACCACCCATCACCTGACGGGTACCGGATCCCATCAGAACTCCGCAGTTAAGCGTGCTTGGGCGAGAGTAGTACTAGGATGGGTGACCTCCTGGGAAGTCCTCGTGTTGCCACCCTCCCCTTTTTACCCCTACTTTTTTCTTGAGCCACTTTAGCAATCAAGCGCGCCTCCGCAGTCAAGCGATCGTTACTACCGACAAGGGACTGGTCATGGGCGAAAATGTACCGGATTGCCTCGCGCCGTAGCGGGATCGGTTTACCCTATTATGCTCCGCTTTTTCAGGGACAAAATCTTGTGCGTCGAAGGTTTCCTGGTCTTTTCTCAACCGGAGTTGTCGTTTTCGGAGGTGGGGGACCACTGGGAAGTCCTCGTGTGCGTCGGTCGAAGTCCACCTGCTTATATTCAGAGACCACCCATCACCTGACGGGTACCGGATCCCATCAGAACTCCGCAGTTAAGCGTGCTTGGGCGAGAGTAGTACTAGGATAGGTGACCTCCTGGGAAGTCCTCGTGTTGCCACCCTCCCCTTTTTACCCCTATTTTTTTCTTGAGCCACTTTAGCAATCAAGCGCGCCTCCGCAGTCAAGCGATCGTTACTACCGACAAGGGACTGGTCATGGGCGAAAATGTACCGGATTGCCTCGCGCCGTAGCGGGATCGGTTTACCCTATTATGCTCCGCTTTTTCAGGGACAAAATCTTGTGCGTCGAAGGTTTCCTGGTCTTTTCTCAACCGGAGTTGTCGTTTTCGGAGGTGGGGGACCACTGGGAAGTCCTCGTGTGCGTCGGTCGAAGTCCACCTGCTTATATTCAGAGACCACCCATCACCTGACGGGTACCGGATCCCATCAGAACTCCGCAGTTAAGCGTGCTTGGGCGAGAGTAGTACTAGGATGGGTGACCTCCTGGGAAGTCCTCGTGTTGCCACCCTCCCCTTTTTACCCCTACTTTTTTCTTGAGCCACTTTAGCAATCAAGCGCGCCTCCGCAGTCAAGCGATCGTTACTACCGACAAGGGACTGGTCATGGGCGAAAATGTACCGGATTGCCTCGCGCCGTAGCGGGATCGGTTTACCCTATTATGCTCCGCTTTTTCAGGGACAAAATCTTGTGCGTCGAAGGTTTCCTGGTCTTTTCTCAACCGGAGTTGTCGTTTTCGGAGGTGGGGGACCACTGGGAAGTCCTCGTGTGCGTCGGTCGAAGTCCACCTGCTTATATTCAGAGACCACCATCACCGGACGGGTGCGATCATACCAGCACTAAAGCACCGGATCCCGTCAGAACTCCGCACATAAGCGTGGTTGGGCGAGAGTAGTACAAGGATGGGTGACCTCCTGGGAAGTCCTCGTGTTGTACCCCTCCCCTTTTTACCCCCGTTTTTTTCTTGAGCCACTTTAGCAAACAAGCGTACCTCCGCAGTCAAGCGATCGTTACTACCGACAAGGGACTGGTCATGGGCGAAAATGTACCGGATTGCCTCGCGCCGTAGCGGGATCGGTTTACCCTATTATGCTCCGCTTTTTCAGGGACAAAATCTTGTGCGTCGAAGGTTTCCTGGTCTTTTCTCAACCGGAGTTGTCGTTTTCGGAGGTGGGGGACCACTGGGAAGTCCTCGTGTGCGTCGGTCGAAGTCCACCTGCTTATATTCAGAGACCACCCATCACCTGACGGGTACCGGATCCCATCAGAACTCCGCAGTTAAGCGTGCTTGGGCGAGAGTAGTACTAGGATGGGTGACCTCCTGGGAAGTCCTCGTGTTGCCACCCTCCCCTTTTTACCCCTACTTTTTTCTTGAGCCACTTTAGCAATCAAGCGCGCCTCCGCAGTCAAGCGATCGTTACTACCGACAAGGGACTGGTCATGGGCGAAAATGTACCGGATTGCCTCGCGCCGTAGCGGGATCGGTTTACCCTATTATGCTCCGCTTTTTCAGGGACAAAATCTTGTGCGTCGAAGGTTTCCTGGTCTTTTCTCAACCGGAGTTGTCGTTTTCGGAGGTGGGGGACCACTGGGAAGTCCTCGTGTGCGTCGGTCGAAGTCCACCTGCTTATATTCAGAGACCACCCATCACCTGACGGGTACCGGATCCCATCAGAACTCCGCAGTTAAGCGTGCTTGGGCGAGAGTAGTACTAGGATAGGTGACCTCCTGGGAAGTCCTCGTGTTGCCACCCTCCCCTTTTTACCCCTATTTTTTTCTTGAGCCACTTTAGCAATCAAGCGCGCCTCCGCAGTCAAGCGATCGTTACTACCGACAAGGGACTGGTCATGGGCGAAAATGTACCGGATTGCCTCGCGCCGTAGCGGGATCGGTTTACCCTATTATGCTCCGCTTTTTCAGGGACAAAATCTTGTGCGTCGAAGGTTTCCTGGTCTTTTCTCAACCGGAGTTGTCGTTTTCGGAGGTGGGGGACCACTGGGAAGTCCTCGTGTGCGTCGGTCGAAGTCCACCTGCTTATATTCAGAGACCACCCATCACCTGACGGGTACCGGATCCCATCAGAACTCCGCAGTTAAGCGTGCTTGGGCGAGAGTAGTACTAGGATGGGTGACCTCCTGGGAAGTCCTCGTGTTGCCACCCTCCCCTTTTTACCCCTACTTCTTTCTTGAGCCACTTTAGCAATCAAGCGCGCTTCCGCAGTCAAGCGATCGTTACTACCGACAAGGGACTGGTCATGGGCGAAAATGTACCGGATTGCCTCGCGCCGTAGCGGGATCGGTTTACCCTATTATGCTCCGCTTTTTCAGGGACAAAATCTTGTGCGTCGAAGGTTTCCTGGTCTTTTCTCAACCGGAGTTGTCGTTTTCGGAGGTGGGGGACCATGGGAAGTCCTCGTGTGCGTCGGTCGAAGTCCACCTGCTTATATTCAGAGACCACCATCACCGGACGGGTGCGATCATACCAGCACTAAAGCACCGGATCCCGTCAGAACTCCGCACATAAGCGTGGTTGGGCGAGAGTAGTACAAGGATGGGTGACCTCCTGGGAAGTCCTCGTGTTGTACCCCTCCCCTTTTTACCCCCGTTTTTTTCTTGAGCCACTTTAGCAAACAAGCGTACCTCCGCAGTCAAGCGATCGTTACTACCGACAAGGGACTGGTCATGGGCGAAAATGTACCGGATTGCCTCGCGCCGTAGCGGGATCGGTTTACCCTATTATGCTCCGCTTTTTCAGGGACAAAATCTTGTGCGTCGAAGGTTTCCTGGTCTTTTCTCAACCGGAGTTGTCGTTTTCGGAGGTGGGGGACCACTGGGAAGTCCTCGTGTGCGTCGGTCGAAGTCCACCTGCTTATATTCAGAGACCACCCATCACCTGACGGGTACCGGATCCCATCAGAACTCCGCAGTTAAGCGTGCTTGGGCGAGAGTAGTACTAGGATGGGTGACCTCCTGGGAAGTCCTCGTGTTGCCACCCTCCCCTTTTTACCCCTACTTTTTTCTTGAGCCACTTTAGCAATCAAGCGCGCCTCCGCAGTCAAGCGATCGTTACTACCGACAAGGGACTGGTCATGGGCGAAAATGTACCGGATTGCCTCGCGCCGTAGCGGGATCGGTTTACCCTATTATGCTCCGCTTTTTCAGGGACAAAATCTTGTGCGTCGAAGGTTTCCTGGTCTTTTCTCAACCGGAGTTGTCGTTTTCGGAGGTGGGGGACCACTGGGAAGTCCTCGTGTGCGTCGGTCGAAGTCCACCTGCTTATATTCAGAGACCACCATCACCGGACGGGTGCGATCATACCAGCACTAAAGCACCGGATCCCGTCAGAACTCCGCACATAAGCGTGGTTGGGCGAGAGTAGTACAAGGATGGGTGACCTCCTGGGAAGTCCTCGTGTTGTACCCCTCCCCTTTTTACCCCCGTTTTTTTCTTGAGCCACTTTAGCAAACAAGCGTACCTCCGCAGTCAAGCGATCGTTACTACCGACAAGGGACTGGTCATGGGCGAAAATGTACCGGATTGCCTCGCGCCGTAGCGGGATCGGTTTACCCTATTATGCTCCGCTTTTTCAGGGACAAAATCTTGTGCGTCGAAGGTTTCCTGGTCTTTTCTCAACCGGAGTTGTCGTTTTCGGAGGTGGGGGACCACTGGGAAGTCCTCGTGTGCGTCGGTCGAAGTCCACCTGCTTATATTCAGAGACCACCCATCACCTGACGGGTACCGGATCCCATCAGAACTCCGCAGTTAAGCGTGCTTGGGCGAGAGTAGTACTAGGATGGGTGACCTCCTGGGAAGTCCTCGTGTTGCCACCCTCCCCTTTTTACCCCTATTTTTTTCTTGAGCCACTTTAGCAATCAAGCGCGCCTCCGCAGTCAAGCGATCGTTACTACCGACAAGGGACTGGTCATGGGCGAAAATGTACCGGATTGCCTCGCGCCGTAGCGGGATCGGTTTACCCTATTATGCTCCGCTTTTTCAGGGACAAAATCTTGTGCGTCGAAGGTTTCCTGGTCTTTTCTCAACCGGAGTTGTCGTTTTCGGAGGTGGGGGACCACTGGGAAGTCCTCGTGTGCGTCGGTCGAAGTCCACCTGCTTATATTCAGAGACCACCCATCACCTGACGGGTACCGGATCCCATCAGAACTCCGCAGTTAAGCGTGCTTGGGCGAGAGTAGTACTAGGATGGGTGACCTCCTGGGAAGTCCTCGTGTTGCCACCCTCCCCTTTTTACCCCTACTTTTTTCTTGAGCCACTTTAGCAATCAAGCGCGCCTCCGCAGTCAAGCGATCGTTACTACCGACAAGGGACTGGTCATGGGCGAAAATGTACCGGATTGCCTCGCGCCGTAGCGGGATCGGTTTACCCTATTATGCTCCGCTTTTTCAGGGACAAAATCTTGTGCGTCGAAGGTTTCCTGGTCTTTTCTCAACCGGAGTTGTCGTTTTCGGAGGTGGGGGACCACTGGGAAGTCCTCGTGTGCGTCGGTCGAAGTCCACCTGCTTATATTCAGAGACCACCCATCACCTGACGGGTACCGGATCCCATCAGAACTCCGCAGTTAAGCGTGCTTGGGCGAGAGTAGTACTAGGATGGGTGACCTCCTGGGAAGTCCTCGTGTTGCCACCCTCCCCTTTTTACCCCTATTTTTTTCTTGAGCCACTTTAGCAATCAAGCGCGCCTCCGCAGTCAAGCGATCGTTACTACCGACAAGGGACTGGTCATGGGCGAAAATGTACCGGATTGCCTCGCGCCGTAGCGGGATCGGTTTACCCTATTATGCTCCGCTTTTTCAGGGACAAAATCTTGTGCGTCGAAGGTTTCCTGGTCTTTTCTCAACCGGAGTTGTCGTTTTCGGAGGTGGGGGACCACTGGGAAGTCCTCGTGTGCGTCGGTCGAAGTCAACCTGCTTATATTCAGAGACCACCCATCACCTGACGGGTACCGGATCCCATCAGAACTCCGCAGTTAAGCGTGCTTGGGCGAGAGTAGTACTAGGATGGGTGACCTCCTGGGAAGTCCTCGTGTTGCCACCCTCCCCTTTTTACCCCTACTTTTTTCTTGAGCCACTTTAGCAATCAAGCGCGCCTCCGCAGTCAAGCGATCGTTACTACCGACAAGGGACTGGTCATGGGCGAAAATGTACCGGATTGCCTCGCGCCGTAGCGGGATCGGTTTACCCTATTATGCTCCGCTTTTTCAGGGACAAAATCTTGTGCGTCGAAGGTTTCCTGGTCTTTTCTCAACCGGAGTTGTCGTTTTCGGAGGTGGGGGACCACTGGGAAGTCCTCGTGTGCGTCGGTCGAAGTCCACCTGCTTATATTCAGAGACCACCCATCACCTGACGGGTACCGGATCCCATCAGAACTCCGCAGTTAAGCGTGCTTGGGCGAGAGTAGTACTAGGATAGGTGACCTCCTGGGAAGTCCTCGTGTTGCCACCCTCCCCTTTTTACCCCTATTTTTTTCTTGAGCCACTTTAGCAATCAAGCGCGCCTCCGCAGTCAAGCGATCGTTACTACCGACAAGGGACTGGTCATGGGCGAAAATGTACCGGATTGCCTCGCGCCGTAGCGGGATCGGTTTACCCTATTATGCTCCGCTTTTTCAGGGACAAAATCTTGTGCGTCGAAGGTTTCCTGGTCTTTTCTCAACCGGAGTTGTCGTTTTCGGAGGTGGGGGACCACTGGGAAGTCCTCGTGTGCGTCGGTCGAAGTCCACCTGCTTATATTCAGAGACCACCCATCACCTGACGGGTACCGGATCCCATCAGAACTCCGCAGTTAAGCGTGCTTGGGCGAGAGTAGTACTAGGATGGGTGACCTCCTGGGAAGTCCTCGTGTTGCCACCCTCCCCTTTTTACCCCTACTTTTTTCTTGAGCCACTTTAGCAATCAAGCGCGCCTCCGCAGTCAAGCGATCGTTACTACCGACAAGGGACTGGTCATGGGCGAAAATGTACCGGATTGCCTCGCGCCGTAGCGGGATCGGTTTACCCTATTATGCTCCGCTTTTTCAGGGACAAAATCTTGTGCGTCGAAGGTTTCCTGGTCTTTTCTCAACCGGAGTTGTCGTTTTCGGAGGTGGGGGACCACTGGGAAGTCCTCGTGTGCGTCGGTCGAAGTCCACCTGCTTATATTCAGAGACCACCCATCACCTGACGGGTACCGGATCCCATCAGAACTCCGCAGTTAAGCGTGCTTGGGCGAGAGTAGTACTAGGATGGGTGACCTCCTGGGAAGTCCTCGTGTTGCCACCCTCCCCTTTTTACCCCTATTTTTTTCTTGAGCCACTTTAGCAATCAAGCGCGCCTCCGCAGTCAAGCGATCGTTACTACCGACAAGGGACTGGTCATGGGCGAAAATGTACCGGATTGCCTCGCGCCGTAGCGGGATCGGTTTACCCTATTATGCTCCGCTTTTTCAGGGACAAAATCTTGTGCGTCGAAGGTTTCCTGGTCTTTTCTCAACCGGAGTTGTCGTTTTCGGAGGTGGGGGACCACTGGGAAGTCCTCGTGTGCGTCGGTCGAAGTCCACCTGCTTATATTCAGAGACCACCCATCACCTGACGGGTACCGGATCCCATCAGAACTCCGCAGTTAAGCGTGCTTGGGCGAGAGTAGTACTAGGATGGGTGACCTCCTGGGAAGTCCTCGTGTTGCCACCCTCCCCTTTTTACCCCTACTTTTTTCTTGAGCCACTTTAGCAATCAAGCGCGCCTCCGCAGTCAAGCGATCGTTACTACCGACAAGGGACTGGTCATGGGCGAAAATGTACCGGATTGCCTCGCGCCGTAGCGGGATCGGTTTACCCTATTATGCTCCGCTTTTTCAGGGACAAAATCTTGTGCGTCGAAGGTTTCCTGGTCTTTTCTCAACCGGAGTTGTCGTTTTCGGAGGTGGGGGACCACTGGGAAGTCCTCGTGTGCGTCGGTCGAAGTCCACCTGCTTATATTCAGAGACCACCCATCACCTGACGGGTACCGGATCCCATCAGAACTCCGCAGTTAAGCGTGCTTGGGCGAGAGTAGTACTAGGATGGGTGACCTCCTGGGAAGTCCTCGTGTTGCCACCCTCCCCTTTTTACCCCTATTTTTTTCTTGAGCCACTTTAGCAATCAAGCGCGCCTCCGCAGTCAAGCGATCGTTACTACCGACAAGGGACTGGTCATGGGCGAAAATGTACCGGATTGCCTCGCGCCGTAGCGGGATCGGTTTACCCTATTATGCTCCGCTTTTTCAGGGACAAAATCTTGTGCGTCGAAGGTTTCCTGGTCTTTTCTCAACCGGAGTTGTCGTTTTCGGAGGTGGGGGACCACTGGGAAGTCCTCGTGTGCGTCGGTCGAAGTCCACCTGCTTATATTCAGAGACCACCCATCACCTGACGGGTACCGGATCCCATCAGAACTCCGCAGTTAAGCGTGCTTGGGCGAGAGTAGTACTAGGATGGGTGACCTCCTGGGAAGTCCTCGTGTTGCCACCCTCCCCTTTTTACCCCTACTTTTTTCTTGAGCCACTTTAGCAATCAAGCGCGCCTCCGCAGTCAAGCGATCGTTACTACCGACAAGGGACTGGTCATGGGCGAAAATGTACCGGATTGCCTCGCGCCGTAGCGGGATCGGTTTACCCTATTATGCTCCGCTTTTTCAGGGACAAAATCTTGTGCGTCGAAGGTTTCCTGGTCTTTTCTCAACCGGAGTTGTCGTTTTCGGAGGTGGGGGACCATGGGAAGTCCTCGTGTGCGTCGGTCGAAGTCCACCTGCTTATATTCAGAGACCACCATCACCGGACGGGTGCGATCATACCAGCACTAAAGCACCGGATCCCGTCAGAACTCCGCACATAAGCGTGGTTGGGCGAGAGTAGTACAAGGATGGGTGACCTCCTGGGAAGTCCTCGTGTTGTACCCCTCCCCTTTTTACCCCCGTTTTTTTCTTGAGCCACTTTAGCAAACAAGCGTACCTCCGCAGTCAAGCGATCGTTACTACCGACAAGGGACTGGTCATGGGCGAAAATGTACCGGATTGCCTCGCGCCGTAGCGGGATCGGTTTACCCTATTATGCTCCGCTTTTTCAGGGACAAAATCTTGTGCGTCGAAGGTTTCCTGGTCTTTTCTCAACCGGAGTTGTCGTTTTCGGAGGTGGGGGACCACTGGGAAGTCCTCGTGTGCGTCGGTCGAAGTCCACCTGCTTATATTCAGAGACCACCCATCACCTGACGGGTACCGGATCCCATCAGAACTCCGCAGTTAAGCGTGCTTGGGCGAGAGTAGTACTAGGATGGGTGACCTCCTGGGAAGTCCTCGTGTTGCCACCCTCCCCTTTTTACCCCTACTTTTTTCTTGAGCCACTTTAGCAATCAAGCGCGCCTCCGCAGTCAAGCGATCGTTACTACCGACAAGGGACTGGTCATGGGCGAAAATGTACCGGATTGCCTCGCGCCGTAGCGGGATCGGTTTACCCTATTATGCTCCGCTTTTTCAGGGACAAAATCTTGTGCGTCGAAGGTTTCCTGGTCTTTTCTCAAACGGAGTTGTCGTTTTCGGAGGTGGGGGACCACTGGGAAGTCCTCGTGTGCGTCGGTCGAAGTCCACCTGCTTATATTCAGAGACCACCCATCACCTGACGGGTACCGGATCCCATCAGAACTCCGCAGTTAAGCGTGCTTGGGCGAGAGTAGTACTAGGATGGGTGACCTCCTGGGAAGTCCTCGTGTTGCCACCCTCCCCTTTTTACCCCTATTTTTTTCTTGAGCCACTTTAGCAATCAAGCGCGCCTCCGCAGTCAAGCGATCGTTACTACCGACAAGGGACTGGTCATGGGCGAAAATGTACCGGATTGCCTCGCGCCGTAGCGGGATCGGTTTACCCTATTATGCTCCGCTTTTTCAGGGACAAAATCTTGTGCGTCGAAGGTTTCCTGGTCTTTTCTCAACCGGAGTTGTCGTTTTCGGAGGTGGGGGACCACTGGGAAGTCCTCGTGTGCGTCGGTCGAAGTCCACCTGCTTATATTCAGAGACCACCCATCACCTGACGGGTACCGGATCCCATCAGAACTCCGCAGTTAAGCGTGCTTGGGCGAGAGTAGTACTAGGATGGGTGACCTCCTGGGAAGTCCTCGTGTTGCCACCCTCCCCTTTTTACCCCTACTTTTTTCTTGAGCCACTTTAGCAATCAAGCGCGCCTCCGCAGTCAAGCGATCGTTACTACCGACAAGGGACTGGTCATGGGCGAAAATGTACCGGATTGCCTCGCGCCGTAGCGGGATCGGTTTACCCTATTATGCTCCGCTTTTTCAGGGACAAAATCTTGTGCGTCGAAGGTTTCCTGGTCTTTTCTCAACCGGAGTTGTCGTTTTCGGAGGTGGGGGACCACTGGGAAGTCCTCGTGTGCGTCGGTCGAAGTCCACCTGCTTATATTCAGAGACCACCCATCACCTGACGGGTACCGGATCCCATCAGAACTCCGCAGTTAAGCGTGCTTGGGCGAGAGTAGTACTAGGATGGGTGACCTCCTGGGAAGTCCTCGTGTTGCCACCCTCCCCTTTTTACCCCTACTTTTTTCTTGAGCCACTTTAGCAATCAAGCGCGCCTCCGCAGTCAAGCGATCGTTACTACCGACAAGGGACTGGTCATGGGCGAAAATGTACCGGATTGCCTCGCGCCGTAGCGGGATCGGTTTACCCTATTATGCTCCGCTTTTTCAGGGACAAAATCTTGTGCGTCGAAGGTTTCCTGGTCTTTTCTCAACCGGAGTTGTCGTTTTCGGAGGTGGGGGACCACTGGGAAGTCCTCGTGTGCGTCGGTCGAAGTCCACCTGCTTATATTCAGAGACCACCCATCACCTGACGGGTACCGGATCCCATCAGAACTCCGCAGTTAAGCGTGCTTGGGCGAGAGTAGTACTAGGATGGGTGACCTCCTGGGAAGTCCTCGTGTTGCCACCCTCCCCTTTTTACCCCTACTTTTTTCTTGAGCCACTTTAGCAATCAAGCGCGCCTCCGCAGTCAAGCGATCGTTACTACCGACAAGGGACTGGTCATGGGCGAAAATGTACCGGATTGCCTCGCGCCGTAGCGGGATCGGTTTACCCTATTATGCTCCGCTTTTTCAGGGACAAAATCTTGTGCGTCGAAGGTTTCCTGGTCTTTTCTCAACCGGAGTTGTCGTTTTCGGAGGTGGGGGACCACTGGGAAGTCCTCGTGTGCGTCGGTCGAAGTCAACCTGCTTATATTCAGAGACCACCCATCACCTGACGGGTACCGGATCACATCAGAACTCCGCAGTTAAGCGTGCTTGGGCGAGAGTAGTACTAGGATGGGTGACCTCCTGGGAAGTCCTCGTGTTGCCACCCTCCCCTTTTTACCCCTACTTTTTTCTTGAGCCACTTTAGCAATCAAGCGCGCCTCCGCAGTCAAGCGATCGTTACTACCGACAAGGGACTGGTCATGGGCGAAAATGTACCGGATTGCCTCGCGCCGTAGCGGGATCGGTTTACCCTATTATGCTCCGCTTTTTCAGGGACAAAATCTTGTGCGTCGAAGGTTTCCTGGTCTTTTCTCAACCGGAGTTGTCGTTTTCGGAGGTGGGGGACCACTGGGAAGTCCTCGTGTGCGTCGGTCGAAGTCCACCTGCTTATATTCAGAGACCACCCATCACCTGACGGGTACCGGATCCCATCAGAACTCCGCAGTTAAGCGTGCTTGGGCGAGAGTAGTACTAGGATAGGTGACCTCCTGGGAAGTCCTCGTGTTGCCACCCTCCCCTTTTTACCCCTATTTTTTTCTTGAGCCACTTTAGCAATCAAGCGCGCCTCCGCAGTCAAGCGATCGTTACTACCGACAAGGGACTGGTCATGGGCGAAAATGTACCGGATTGCCTCGCGCCGTAGCGGGATCGGTTTACCCTATTATGCTCCGCTTTTTCAGGGACAAAATCTTGTGCGTCGAAGGTTTCCTGGTCTTTTCTCAACCGGAGTTGTCGTTTTCGGAGGTGGGGGACCACTGGGAAGTCCTCGTGTGCGTCGGTCGAAGTCCACCTGCTTATATTCAGAGACCACCCATCACCTGACGGGTACCGGATCCCATCAGAACTCCGCAGTTAAGCGTGCTTGGGCGAGAGTAGTACTAGGATGGGTGACCTCCTGGGAAGTCCTCGTGTTGCCACCCTCCCCTTTTTACCCCTACTTTTTTCTTGAGCCACTTTAGCAATCAAGCGCGCCTCCGCAGTCAAGCGATCGTTACTACCGACAAGGGACTGGTCATGGGCGAAAATGTACCGGATTGCCTCGCGCCGTAGCGGGATCGGTTTACCCTATTATGCTCCGCTTTTTCAGGGACAAAATCTTGTGCGTCGAAGGTTTCCTGGTCTTTTCTCAACCGGAGTTGTCGTTTTCGGAGGTGGGGGACCACTGGGAAGTCCTCGTGTGCGTCGGTCGAAGTCCACCTGCTTATATTCAGAGACCACCCATCACCTGACGGGTACCGGATCCCATCAGAACTCCGCAGTTAAGCGTGCTTGGGCGAGAGTAGTACTAGGATGGGTGACCTCCTGGGAAGTCCTCGTGTTGCCACCCTCCCCTTTTTACCCCTATTTTTTTCTTGAGCCACTTTAGCAATCAAGCGCGCCTCCGCAGTCAAGCGATCGTTACTACCGACAAGGGACTGGTCATGGGCGAAAATGTACCGGATTGCCTCGCGCCGTAGCGGGATCGGTTTACCCTATTATGCTCCGCTTTTTCAGGGACAAAATCTTGTGCGTCGAAGGTTTCCTGGTCTTTTCTCAACCGGAGTTGTCGTTTTCGGAGGTGGGGGACCACTGGGAAGTCCTCGTGTGCGTCGGTCGAAGTCCACCTGCTTATATTCAGAGACCACCCATCACCTGACGGGTACCGGATCCCATCAGAACTCCGCAGTTAAGCGTGCTTGGGCGAGAGTAGTACTAGGATGGGTGACCTCCTGGGAAGTCCTCGTGTTGCCACCCTCCCCTTTTTACCCCTACTTTTTTCTTGAGCCACTTTAGCAATCAAGCGCGCCTCCGCAGTCAAGCGATCGTTACTACCGACAAGGGACTGGTCATGGGCGAAAATGTACCGGATTGCCTCGCGCCGTAGCGGGATCGGTTTACCCTATTATGCTCCGCTTTTTCAGGGACAAAATCTTGTGCGTCGAAGGTTTCCTGGTCTTTTCTCAACCGGAGTTGTCGTTTTCGGAGGTGGGGGACCACTGGGAAGTCCTCGTGTGCGTCGGTCGAAGTCCACCTGCTTATATTCAGAGACCACCATCACCGGACGGGTGCGATCATACCAGCACTAAAGCACCGGATCCCGTCAGAACTCCGCACATAAGCGTGGTTGGGCGAGAGTAGTACAAGGATGGGTGACCTCCTGGGAAGTCCTCGTGTTGTACCCCTCCCCTTTTTACCCCCGTTTTTTTCTTGAGCCACTTTAGCAAACAAGCGTACCTCCGCAGTCAAGCGATCGTTACTACCGACAAGGGACTGGTCATGGGCGAAAATGTACCGGATTGCCTCGCGCCGTAGCGGGATCGGTTTACCCTATTATGCTCCGCTTTTTCAGGGACAAAATCTTGTGCGTCGAAGGTTTCCTGGTCTTTTCTCAACCGGAGTTGTCGTTTTCGGAGGTGGGGGACCACTGGGAAGTCCTCGTGTGCGTCGGTCGAAGTCCACCTGCTTATATTCAGAGACCACCCATCACCTGACGGGTACCGGATCCCATCAGAACTCCGCAGTTAAGCGTGCTTGGGCGAGAGTAGTACTAGGATGGGTGACCTCCTGGGAAGTCCTCGTGTTGCCACCCTCCCCTTTTTACCCCTACTTTTTTCTTGAGCCACTTTAGCAATCAAGCGCGCCTCCGCAGTCAAGCGATCGTTACTACCGACAAGGGACTGGTCATGGGCGAAAATGTACCGGATTGCCTCGCGCCGTAGCGGGATCGGTTTACCCTATTATGCTCCGCTTTTTCAGGGACAAAATCTTGTGCGTCGAAGGTTTCCTGGTCTTTTCTCAACCGGAGTTGTCGTTTTCGGAGGTGGGGGACCACTGGGAAGTCCTCGTGTGCGTCGGTCGAAGTCCACCTGCTTATATTCAGAGACCACCCATCACCTGACGGGTACCGGATCCCATCAGAACTCCGCAGTTAAGCGTGCTTGGGCGAGAGTAGTACTAGGATGGGTGACCTCCTGGGAAGTCCTCGTGTTGCCACCCTCCCCTTTTTACCCCTATTTTTTTCTTGAGCCACTTTAGCAATCAAGCGCGCCTCCGCAGTCAAGCGATCGTTACTACCGACAAGGGACTGGTCATGGGCGAAAATGTACCGGATTGCCTCGCGCCGTAGCGGGATCGGTTTACCCTATTATGCTCCGCTTTTTCAGGGACAAAATCTTGTGCGTCGAAGGTTTCCTGGTCTTTTCTCAACCGGAGTTGTCGTTTTCGGAGGTGGGGGACCACTGGGAAGTCCTCGTGTGCGTCGGTCGAAGTCCACCTGCTTATATTCAGAGACCACCCATCACCTGACGGGTACCGGATCCCATCAGAACTCCGCAGTTAAGCGTGCTTGGGCGAGAGTAGTACTAGGATGGGTGACCTCCTGGGAAGTCCTCGTGTTGCCACCCTCCCCTTTTTACCCCTACTTTTTTCTTGAGCCACTTTAGCAATCAAGCGCGCCTCCGCAGTCAAGCGATCGTTACTACCGACAAGGGACTGGTCATGGGCGAAAATGTACCGGATTGCCTCGCGCCGTAGCGGGATCGGTTTACCCTATTATGCTCCGCTTTTTCAGGGACAAAATCTTGTGCGTCGAAGGTTTCCTGGTCTTTTCTCAACCGGAGTTGTCGTTTTCGGAGGTGGGGGACCACTGGGAAGTCCTCGTGTGCGTCGGTCGAAGTCCACCTGCTTATATTCAGAGACCACCCATCACCTGACGGGTACCGGATCCCATCAGAACTCCGCAGTTAAGCGTGCTTGGGCGAGAGTAGTACTAGGATGGGTGACCTCCTGGGAAGTCCTCGTGTTGCCACCCTCCCCTTTTTACCCCTATTTTTTTCTTGAGCCACTTTAGCAATCAAGCGCGCCTCCGCAGTCAAGCGATCGTTACTACCGACAAGGGACTGGTCATGGGCGAAAATGTACCGGATTGCCTCGCGCCGTAGCGGGATCGGTTTACCCTATTATGCTCCGCTTTTTCAGGGACAAAATCTTGTGCGTCGAAGGTTTCCTGGTCTTTTCTCAACCGGAGTTGTCGTTTTCGGAGGTGGGGGACCACTGGGAAGTCCTCGTGTGCGTCGGTCGAAGTCCACCTGCTTATATTCAGAGACCACCCATCACCTGACGGGTACCGGATCCCATCAGAACTCCGCAGTTAAGCGTGCTTGGGCGAGAGTAGTACTAGGATGGGTGACCTCCTGGGAAGTCCTCGTGTTGCCACCCTCCCCTTTTTACCCCTACTTTTTTCTTGAGCCACTTTAGCAATCAAGCGCGCCTCCGCAGTCAAGCGATCGTTACTACCGACAAGGGACTGGTCATGGGCGAAAATGTACCGGATTGCCTCGCGCCGTAGCGGGATCGGTTTACCCTATTATGCTCCGCTTTTTCAGGGACAAAATCTTGTGCGTCGAAGGTTTCCTGGTCTTTTCTCAACCGGAGTTGTCGTTTTCGGAGGTGGGGGACCACTGGGAAGTCCTCGTGTGCGTCGGTCGAAGTCCACCTGCTTATATTCAGAGACCACCATCACCGGACGGGTGCGATCATACCAGCACTAAAGCACCGGATCCCGTCAGAACTCCGCACATAAGCGTGGTTGGGCGAGAGTAGTACAAGGATGGGTGACCTCCTGGGAAGTCCTCGTGTTGTACCCCTCCCCTTTTTACCCCCGTTTTTTTCTTGAGCCACTTTAGCAAACAAGCGTACCTCCGCAGTCAAGCGATCGTTACTACCGACAAGGGACTGGTCATGGGCGAAAATGTACCGGATTGCCTCGCGCCGTAGCGGGATCGGTTTACCCTATTATGCTCCGCTTTTTCAGGGACAAAATCTTGTGCGTCGAAGGTTTCCTGGTCTTTTCTCAACCGGAGTTGTCGTTTTCGGAGGTGGGGGACCACTGGGAAGTCCTCGTGTGCGTCGGTCGAAGTCCACCTGCTTATATTCAGAGACCACCCATCACCTGACGGGTACCGGATCCCATCAGAACTCCGCAGTTAAGCGTGCTTGGGCGAGAGTAGTACTAGGATGGGTGACCTCCTGGGAAGTCCTCGTGTTGCCACCCTCCCCTTTTTACCCCTACTTTTTTCTTGAGCCACTTTAGCAATCAAGCGCGCCTCCGCAGTCAAGCGATCGTTACTACCGACAAGGGACTGGTCATGGGCGAAAATGTACCGGATTGCCTCGCGCCGTAGCGGGATCGGTTTACCCTATTATGCTCCGCTTTTTCAGGGACAAAATCTTGTGCGTCGAAGGTTTCCTGGTCTTTTCTCAACCGGAGTTGTCGTTTTCGGAGGTGGGGGACCACTGGGAAGTCCTCGTGTGCGTCGGTCGAAGTCCACCTGCTTATATTCAGAGACCACCCATCACCTGACGGGTACCGGATCCCATCAGAACTCCGCAGTTAAGCGTGCTTGGGCGAGAGTAGTACTAGGATGGGTGACCTCCTGGGAAGTCCTCGTGTTGCCACCCTCCCCTTTTTACCCCTATTTTTTTCTTGAGCCACTTTAGCAATCAAGCGCGCCTCCGCAGTCAAGCGATCGTTACTACCGACAAGGGACTGGTCATGGGCGAAAATGTACCGGATTGCCTCGCGCCGTAGCGGGATCGGTTTACCCTATTATGCTCCGCTTTTTCAGGGACAAAATCTTGTGCGTCGAAGGTTTCCTGGTCTTTTCTCAACCGGAGTTGTCGTTTTCGGAGGTGGGGGACCACTGGGAAGTCCTCGTGTGCGTCGGTCGAAGTCCACCTGCTTATATTCAGAGACCACCCATCACCTGACGGGTACCGGATCCCATCAGAACTCCGCAGTTAAGCGTGCTTGGGCGAGAGTAGTACTAGGATGGGTGACCTCCTGGGAAGTCCTCGTGTTGCCACCCTCCCCTTTTTACCCCTACTTTTTTCTTGAGCCACTTTAGCAATCAAGCGCGCCTCCGCAGTCAAGCGATCGTTACTACCGACAAGGGACTGGTCATGGGCGAAAATGTACCGGATTGCCTCGCGCCGTAGCGGGATCGGTTTACCCTATTATGCTCCGCTTTTTCAGGGACAAAATCTTGTGCGTCGAAGGTTTCCTGGTCTTTTCTCAACCGGAGTTGTCGTTTTCGGAGGTGGGGGACCACTGGGAAGTCCTCGTGTGCGTCGGTCGAAGTCCACCTGCTTATATTCAGAGACCACCCATCACCTGACGGGTACCGGATCCCATCAGAACTCCGCAGTTAAGCGTGCTTGGGCGAGAGTAGTACTAGGATGGGTGACCTCCTGGGAAGTCCTCGTGTTGCCACCCTCCCCTTTTTACCCCTATTTTTTTCTTGAGCCACTTTAGCAATCAAGCGCGCCTCCGCAGTCAAGCGATCGTTACTACCGACAAGGGACTGGTCATGGGCGAAAATGTACCGGATTGCCTCGCGCCGTAGCGGGATCGGTTTACCCTATTATGCTCCGCTTTTTCAGGGACAAAATCTTGTGCGTCGAAGGTTTCCTGGTCTTTTCTCAACCGGAGTTGTCGTTTTCGGAGGTGGGGGACCACTGGGAAGTCCTCGTGTGCGTCGGTCGAAGTCCACCTGCTTATATTCAGAGACCACCCATCACCTGACGGGTACCGGATCCCATCAGAACTCCGCAGTTAAGCGTGCTTGGGCGAGAGTAGTACTAGGATGGGTGACCTCCTGGGAAGTCCTCGTGTTGCCACCCTCCCCTTTTTACCCCTACTTTTTTCTTGAGCCACTTTAGCAATCAAGCGCGCCTCCGCAGTCAAGCGATCGTTACTACCGACAAGGGACTGGTCATGGGCGAAAATGTACCGGATTGCCTCGCGCCGTAGCGGGATCGGTTTACCCTATTATGCTCCGCTTTTTCAGGGACAAAATCTTGTGCGTCGAAGGTTTCCTGGTCTTTTCTCAACCGGAGTTGTCGTTTTCGGAGGTGGGGGACCATGGGAAGTCCTCGTGTGCGTCGGTCGAAGTCCACCTGCTTATATTCAGAGACCACCATCACCGGACGGGTGCGATCATACCAGCACTAAAGCACCGGATCCCGTCAGAACTCCGCACATAAGCGTGGTTGGGCGAGAGTAGTACAAGGATGGGTGACCTCCTGGGAAGTCCTCGTGTTGTACCCCTCCCCTTTTTACCCCCGTTTTTTTCTTGAGCCACTTTAGCAAACAAGCGTACCTCCGCAGTCAAGCGATCGTTACTACCGACAAGGGACTGGTCATGGGCGAAAATGTACCGGATTGCCTCGCGCCGTAGCGGGATCGGTTTACCCTATTATGCTCCGCTTTTTCAGGGACAAAATCTTGTGCGTCGAAGGTTTCCTGGTCTTTTCTCAACCGGAGTTGTCGTTTTCGGAGGTGGGGGACCACTGGGAAGTCCTCGTGTGCGTCGGTCGAAGTCCACCTGCTTATATTCAGAGACCACCCATCACCTGACGGGTACCGGATCCCATCAGAACTCCGCAGTTAAGCGTGCTTGGGCGAGAGTAGTACTAGGATGGGTGACCTCCTGGGAAGTCCTCGTGTTGCCACCCTCCCCTTTTTACCCCTATTTTTTTCTTGAGCCACTTTAGCAATCAAGCGCGCCTCCGCAGTCAAGCGATCGTTACTACCGACAAGGGACTGGTCATGGGCGAAAATGTACCGGATTGCCTCGCGCCGTAGCGGGATCGGTTTACCCTATTATGCTCCGCTTTTTCAGGGACAAAATCTTGTGCGTCGAAGGTTTCCTGGTCTTTTCTCAACCGGAGTTGTCGTTTTCGGAGGTGGGGGACCACTGGGAAGTCCTCGTGTGCGTCGGTCGAAGTCCACCTGCTTATATTCAGAGACCACCCATCACCTGACGGGTACCGGATCCCATCAGAACTCCGCAGTTAAGCGTGCTTGGGCGAGAGTAGTACTAGGATGGGTGACCTCCTGGGAAGTCCTCGTGTTGCCACCCTCCCCTTTTTACCCCTACTTTTTTCTTGAGCCACTTTAGCAATCAAGCGCGCCTCCGCAGTCAAGCGATCGTTACTACCGACAAGGGACTGGTCATGGGCGAAAATGTACCGGATTGCCTCGCGCCGTAGCGGGATCGGTTTACCCTATTATGCTCCGCTTTTTCAGGGACAAAATCTTGTGCGTCGAAGGTTTCCTGGTCTTTTCTCAACCGGAGTTGTCGTTTTCGGAGGTGGGGGACCACTGGGAAGTCCTCGTGTGCGTCGGTCGAAGTCCACCTGCTTATATTCAGAGACCACCCATCACCTGACGGGTACCGGATCCCATCAGAACTCCGCAGTTAAGCGTGCTTGGGCGAGAGTAGTACTAGGATGGGTGACCTCCTGGGAAGTCCTCGTGTTGCCACCCTCCCCTTTTTACCCCTATTTTTTTCTTGAGCCACTTTAGCAATCAAGCGCGCCTCCGCAGTCAAGCGATCGTTACTACCGACAAGGGACTGGTCATGGGCGAAAATGTACCGGATTGCCTCGCGCCGTAGCGGGATCGGTTTACCCTATTATGCTCCGCTTTTTCAGGGACAAAATCTTGTGCGTCGAAGGTTTCCTGGTCTTTTCTCAACCGGAGTTGTCGTTTTCGGAGGTGGGGGACCACTGGGAAGTCCTCGTGTGCGTCGGTCGAAGTCCACCTGCTTATATTCAGAGACCACCCATCACCTGACGGGTACCGGATCCCATCAGAACTCCGCAGTTAAGCGTGCTTGGGCGAGAGTAGTACTAGGATGGGTGACCTCCTGGGAAGTCCTCGTGTTGCCACCCTCCCCTTTTTACCCCTACTTTTTTCTTGAGCCACTTTAGCAATCAAGCGCGCCTCCGCAGTCAAGCGATCGTTACTACCGACAAGGGACTGGTCATGGGCGAAAATGTACCGGATTGCCTCGCGCCGTAGCGGGATCGGTTTACCCTATTATGCTCCGCTTTTTCAGGGACAAAATCTTGTGCGTCGAAGGTTTCCTGGTCTTTTCTCAACCGGAGTTGTCGTTTTCGGAGGTGGGGGACCACTGGGAAGTCCTCGTGTGCGTCGGTCGAAGTCCACCTGCTTATATTCAGAGACCACCCATCACCTGACGGGTACCGGATCCCATCAGAACTCCGCAGTTAAGCGTGCTTGGGCGAGAGTAGTACTAGGATGGGTGACCTCCTGGGAAGTCCTCGTGTTGCCACCCTCCCCTTTTTACCCCTATTTTTTTCTTGAGCCACTTTAGCAATCAAGCGCGCCTCCGCAGTCAAGCGATCGTTACTACCGACAAGGGACTGGTCATGGGCGAAAATGTACCGGATTGCCTCGCGCCGTAGCGGGATCGGTTTACCCTATTATGCTCCGCTTTTTCAGGGACAAAATCTTGTGCGTCGAAGGTTTCCTGGTCTTTTCTCAACCGGAGTTGTCGTTTTCGGAGGTGGGGGACCACTGGGAAGTCCTCGTGTGCGTCGGTCGAAGTCCACCTGCTTATATTCAGAGACCACCCATCACCTGACGGGTACCGGATCCCATCAGAACTCCGCAGTTAAGCGTGCTTGGGCGAGAGTAGTACTAGGATGGGTGACCTCCTGGGAAGTCCTCGTGTTGCCACCCTCCCCTTTTTACCCCTACTTTTTTCTTGAGCCACTTTAGCAATCAAGCGCGCCTCCGCAGTCAAGCGATCGTTACTACCGACAAGGGACTGGTCATGGGCGAAAATGTACCGGATTGCCTCGCGCCGTAGCGGGATCGGTTTACCCTATTATGCTCCGCTTTTTCAGGGACAAAATCTTGTGCGTCGAAGGTTTCCTGGTCTTTTCTCAACCGGAGTTGTCGTTTTCGGAGGTGGGGGACCATGGGAAGTCCTCGTGTGCGTCGGTCGAAGTCCACCTGCTTATATTCAGAGACCACCATCACCGGACGGGTGCGATCATACCAGCACTAAAGCACCGGATCCCGTCAGAACTCCGCACATAAGCGTGGTTGGGCGAGAGTAGTACAAGGATGGGTGACCTCCTGGGAAGTCCTCGTGTTGTACCCCTCCCCTTTTTACCCCCGTTTTTTTCTTGAGCCACTTTAGCAAACAAGCGTACCTCCGCAGTCAAGCGATCGTTACTACCGACAAGGGACTGGTCATGGGCGAAAATGTACCGGATTGCCTCGCGCCGTAGCGGGATCGGTTTACCCTATTATGCTCCGCTTTTTCAGGGACAAAATCTTGTGCGTCGAAGGTTTCCTGGTCTTTTCTCAACCGGAGTTGTCGTTTTCGGAGGTGGGGGACCACTGGGAAGTCCTCGTGTGCGTCGGTCGAAGTCCACCTGCTTATATTCAGAGACCACCCATCACCTGACGGGTACCGGATCCCATCAGAACTCCGCAGTTAAGCGTGCTTGGGCGAGAGTAGTACTAGGATGGGTGACCTCCTGGGAAGTCCTCGTGTTGCCACCCTCCCCTTTTTACCCCTATTTTTTTCTTGAGCCACTTTAGCAATCAAGCGCGCCTCCGCAGTCAAGCGATCGTTACTACCGACAAGGGACTGGTCATGGGCGAAAATGTACCGGATTGCCTCGCGCCGTAGCGGGATCGGTTTACCCTATTATGCTCCGCTTTTTCAGGGACAAAATCTTGTGCGTCGAAGGTTTCCTGGTCTTTTCTCAACCGGAGTTGTCGTTTTCGGAGGTGGGGGACCACTGGGAAGTCCTCGTGTGCGTCGGTCGAAGTCCACCTGCTTATATTCAGAGACCACCCATCACCTGACGGGTACCGGATCCCATCAGAACTCCGCAGTTAAGCGTGCTTGGGCGAGAGTAGTACTAGGATGGGTGACCTCCTGGGAAGTCCTCGTGTTGCCACCCTCCCCTTTTTACCCCTATTTTTTTCTTGAGCCACTTTAGCAATCAAGCGCGCCTCCGCAGTCAAGCGATCGTTACTACCGACAAGGGACTGGTCATGGGCGAAAATGTACCGGATTGCCTCGCGCCGTAGCGGGATCGGTTTACCCTATTATGCTCCGCTTTTTCAGGGACAAAATCTTGTGCGTCGAAGGTTTCCTGGTCTTTTCTCAACCGGAGTTGTCGTTTTCGGAGGTGGGGGACCACTGGGAAGTCCTCGTGTGCGTCGGTCGAAGTCCACCTGCTTATATTCAGAGACCACCCATCACCTGACGGGTACCGGATCCCATCAGAACTCCGCAGTTAAGCGTGCTTGGGCGAGAGTAGTACTAGGATGGGTGACCTCCTGGGAAGTCCTCGTGTTGCCACCCTCCCCTTTTTACCCCTATTTTTTTCTTGAGCCACTTTAGCAATCAAGCGCGCCTCCGCAGTCAAGCGATCGTTACTACCGACAAGGGACTGGTCATGGGCGAAAATGTACCGGATTGCCTCGCGCCGTAGCGGGATCGGTTTACCCTATTATGCTCCGCTTTTTCAGGGACAAAATCTTGTGCGTCGAAGGTTTCCTGGTCTTTTCTCAACCGGAGTTGTCGTTTTCGGAGGTGGGGGACCACTGGGAAGTCCTCGTGTGCGTCGGTCGAAGTCCACCTGCTTATATTCAGAGACCACCCATCACCTGACGGGTACCGGATCCCATCAGAACTCCGCAGTTAAGCGTGCTTGGGCGAGAGTAGTACTAGGATGGGTGACCTCCTGGGAAGTCCTCGTGTTGCCACCCTCCCCTTTTTACCCCTATTTTTTTCTTGAGCCACTTTAGCAATCAAGCGCGCCTCCGCAGTCAAGCGATCGTTACTACCGACAAGGGACTGGTCATGGGCGAAAATGTACCGGATTGCCTCGCGCCGTAGCGGGATCGGTTTACCCTATTATGCTCCGCTTTTTCAGGGACAAAATCTTGTGCGTCGAAGGTTTCCTGGTCTTTTCTCAACCGGAGTTGTCGTTTTCGGAGGTGGGGGACCACTGGGAAGTCCTCGTGTGCGTCGGTCGAAGTCCACCTGCTTATATTCAGAGACCACCCATCACCTGACGGGTACCGGATCCCATCAGAACTCCGCAGTTAAGCGTGCTTGGGCGAGAGTAGTACTAGGATGGGTGACCTCCTGGGAAGTCCTCGTGTTGCCACCCTCCCCTTTTTACCCCTATTTTTTTCTTGAGCCACTTTAGCAATCAAGCGCGCCTCCGCAGTCAAGCGATCGTTACTACCGACAAGGGACTGGTCATGGGCGAAAATGTACCGGATTGCCTCGCGCCGTAGCGGGATCGGTTTACCCTATTATGCTCCGCTTTTTCAGGGACAAAATCTTGTGCGTCGAAGGTTTCCTGGTCTTTTCTCAACCGGAGTTGTCGTTTTCGGAGGTGGGGGACCACTGGGAAGTCCTCGTGTGCGTCGGTCGAAGTCCACCTGCTTATATTCAGAGACCACCCATCACCTGACGGGTACCGGATCCCATCAGAACTCCGCAGTTAAGCGTGCTTGGGCGAGAGTAGTACTAGGATGGGTGACCTCCTGGGAAGTCCTCGTGTTGCCACCCTCCCCTTTTTACCCTTATTTTTTTCTTGAGCCACTTTAGCAATCAAGCGCGCCTCCGCAGTCAAGCGATCGTTACTACCGACAAGGGACTGGTCATGGGCGAAAATGTACCGGATTGCCTCGCGCCGTAGCGGGATCGGTTTACCCTATTATGCTCCGCTTTTTCAGGGACAAAATCTTGTGCGTCGAAGGTTTCCTGGTCTTTTCTCAACCGGAGTTGTCGTTTTCGGAGGTGGGGGACCACTGGGAAGTCCTCGTGTGCGTCGGTCGAAGTCCACCTGCTTATATTCAGAGACCACCCATCACCTGACGGGTACCGGATCCCATCAGAACTCCGCAGTTAAGCGTGCTTGGGCGAGAGTAGTACTAGGATGGGTGACCTCCTGGGAAGTCCTCGTGTTGCCACCCTCCCCTTTTTACCCCTATTTTTTTCTTGAGCCACTTTAGCAATCAAGCGCGCCTCCGCAGTCAAGCGATCGTTACTACCGACAAGGGACTGGTCATGGGCGAAAATGTACCGGATTGCCTCGCGCCGTAGCGGGATCGGTTTACCCTATTATGCTCCGCTTTTTCAGGGACAAAATCTTGTGCGTCGAAGGTTTCCTGGTCTTTTCTCAACCGGAGTTGTCGTTTTCGGAGGTGGGGGACCACTGGGAAGTCCTCGTGTGCGTCGGTCGAAGTCCACCTGCTTATATTCAGAGACCACCCATCACCTGACGGGTACCGGATCCCATCAGAACTCCGCAGTTAAGCGTGCTTGGGCGAGAGTAGTACTAGGATGGGTGACCTCCTGGGAAGTCCTCGTGTTGCCACCCTCCCCTTTTTACCCCTATTTTTTTCTTGAGCCACTTTAGCAATCAAGCGCGCCTCCGCAGTCAAGCGATCGTTACTACCGACAAGGGACTGGTCATGGGCGAAAATGTACCGGATTGCCTCGCGCCGTAGCGGGATCGGTTTACCCTATTATGCTCCGCTTTTTCAGGGACAAAATCTTGTGCGTCGAAGGTTTCCTGGTCTTTTCTCAACCGGAGTTGTCGTTTTCGGAGGTGGGGGACCACTGGGAAGTCCTCGTGTGCGTCGGTCGAAGTCCACCTGCTTATATTCAGAGACCACCCATCACCTGACGGGTACCGGATCCCATCAGAACTCCGCAGTTAAGCGTGCTTGGGCGAGAGTAGTACTAGGATGGGTGACCTCCTGGGAAGTCCTCGTGTTGCCACCCTCCCCTTTTTACCCCTATTTTTTTCTTGAGCCACTTTAGCAATCAAGCGCGCCTCCGCAGTCAAGCGATCGTTACTACCGACAAGGGACTGGTCATGGGCGAAAATGTACCGGATTGCCTCGCGCCGTAGCGGGATCGGTTTACCCTATTATGCTCCGCTTTTTCAGGGACAAAATCTTGTGCGTCGAAGGTTTCCTGGTCTTTTCTCAACCGGAGTTGTCGTTTTCGGAGGTGGGGGACCACTGGGAAGTCCTCGTGTGCGTCGGTCGAAGTCCACCTGCTTATATTCAGAGACCACCCATCACCTGACGGGTACCGGATCCCATCAGAACTCCGCAGTTAAGCGTGCTTGGGCGAGAGTAGTACTAGGATGGGTGACCTCCTGGGAAGTCCTCGTGTTGCCACCCTCCCCTTTTTACCCCTACTTTTTTCTTGAGCCACTTTAGCAATCAAGCGCGCCTCCGCAGTCAAGCGATCGTTACTACCGACAAGGGACTGGTCATGGGCGAAAATGTACCGGATTGCCTCGCGCCGTAGCGGGATCGGTTTACCCTATTATGCTCCGCTTTTTCAGGGACAAAATCTTGTGCGTCGAAGGTTTCCTGGTCTTTTCTCAACCGGAGTTGTCGTTTTCGGAGGTGGGGGACCACTGGGAAGTCCTCGTGTGCGTCGGTCGAAGTCCACCTGCTTATATTCAGAGACCACCCATCACCTGACGGGTACCGGATCCCATCAGAACTCCGCAGTTAAGCGTGCTTGGGCGAGAGTAGTACTAGGATGGGTGACCTCCTGGGAAGTCCTCGTGTTGCCACCCTCCCCTTTTTACCCCTATTTTTTTCTTGAGCCACTTTAGCAATCAAGCGCGCCTCCGCAGTCAAGCGATCGTTACTACCGACAAGGGACTGGTCATGGGCGAAAATGTACCGGATTGCCTCGCGCCGTAGCGGGATCGGTTTACCCTATTATGCTCCGCTTTTTCAGGGACAAAATCTTGTGCGTCGAAGGTTTCCTGGTCTTTTCTCAACCGGAGTTGTCGTTTTCGGAGGTGGGGGACCACTGGGAAGTCCTCGTGTGCGTCGGTCGAAGTCCACCTGCTTATATTCAGAGACCACCCATCACCTGACGGGTACCGGATCCCATCAGAACTCCGCAGTTAAGCGTGCTTGGGCGAGAGTAGTACTAGGATGGGTGACCTCCTGGGAAGTCCTCGTGTTGCCACCCTCCCCTTTTTACCCCTATTTTTTTCTTGAGCCACTTTAGCAATCAAGCGCGCCTCCGCAGTCAAGCGATCGTTACTACCGACAAGGGACTGGTCATGGGCGAAAATGTACCGGATTGCCTCGCGCCGTAGCGGGATCGGTTTACCCTATTATGCTCCGCTTTTTCAGGGACAAAATCTTGTGCGTCGAAGGTTTCCTGGTCTTTTCTCAACCGGAGTTGTCGTTTTCGGAGGTGGGGGACCACTGGGAAGTCCTCGTGTGCGTCGGTCGAAGTCCACCTGCTTATATTCAGAGACCACCCATCACCTGACGGGTACCGGATCCCATCAGAACTCCGCAGTTAAGCGTGCTTGGGCGAGAGTAGTACTAGGATGGGTGACCTCCTGGGAAGTCCTCGTGTTGCCACCCTCCCCTTTTTACCCCTACTTTTTTCTTGAGCCACTTTAGCAATCAAGCGCGCCTCCGCAGTCAAGCGATCGTTACTACCGACAAGGGACTGGTCATGGGCGAAAATGTACCGGATTGCCTCGCGCCGTAGCGGGATCGGTTTACCCTATTATGCTCCGCTTTTTCAGGGACAAAATCTTGTGCGTCGAAGGTTTCCTGGTCTTTTCTCAACCGGAGTTGTCGTTTTCGGAGGTGGGGGACCACTGGGAAGTCCTCGTGTGCGTCGGTCGAAGTCCACCTGCTTATATTCAGAGACCACCCATCACCTGACGGGTACCGGATCCCATCAGAACTCCGCAGTTAAGCGTGCTTGGGCGAGAGTAGTACTAGGATGGGTGACCTCCTGGGAAGTCCTCGTGTTGCCACCCTCCCCTTTTTACCCCTATTTTTTTCTTGAGCCACTTTAGCAATCAAGCGCGCCTCCGCAGTCAAGCGATCGTTACTACCGACAAGGGACTGGTCATGGGCGAAAATGTACCGGATTGCCTCGCGCCGTAGCGGGATCGGTTTACCCTATTATGCTCCGCTTTTTCAGGGACAAAATCTTGTGCGTCGAAGGTTTCCTGGTCTTTTCTCAACCGGAGTTGTCGTTTTCGGAGGTGGGGGACCACTGGGAAGTCCTCGTGTGCGTCGGTCGAAGTCCACCTGCTTATATTCAGAGACCACCCATCACCTGACGGGTACCGGATCCCATCAGAACTCCGCAGTTAAGCGTGCTTGGGCGAGAGTAGTACTAGGATGGGTGACCTCCTGGGAAGTCCTCGTGTTGCCACCCTCCCCTTTTTACCCCTATTTTTTTCTTGAGCCACTTTAGCAATCAAGCGCGCCTCCGCAGTCAAGCGATCGTTACTACCGACAAGGGACTGGTCATGGGCGAAAATGTACCGGATTGCCTCGCGCCGTAGCGGGATCGGTTTACCCTATTATGCTCCGCTTTTTCAGGGACAAAATCTTGTGCGTCGAAGGTTTCCTGGTCTTTTCTCAACCGGAGTTGTCGTTTTCGGAGGTGGGGGACCACTGGGAAGTCCTCGTGTGCGTCGGTCGAAGTCCACCTGCTTATATTCAGAGACCACCCATCACCTGACGGGTACCGGATCCCATCAGAACTCCGCAGTTAAGCGTGCTTGGGCGAGAGTAGTACTAGGATGGGTGACCTCCTGGGAAGTCCTCGTGTTGCCACCCTCCCCTTTTTACCCCTATTTTTTTCTTGAGCCACTTTAGCAATCAAGCGCGCCTCCGCAGTCAAGCGATCGTTACTACCGACAAGGGACTGGTCATGGGCGAAAATGTACCGGATTGCCTCGCGCCGTAGCGGGATCGGTTTACCCTATTATGCTCCGCTTTTTCAGGGACAAAATCTTGTGCGTCGAAGGTTTCCTGGTCTTTTCTCAACCGGAGTTGTCGTTTTCGGAGGTGGGGGACCACTGGGAAGTCCTCGTGTGCGTCGGTCGAAGTCCACCTGCTTATATTCAGAGACCACCCATCACCTGACGGGTACCGGATCCCATCAGAACTCCGCAGTTAAGCGTGCTTGGGCGAGAGTAGTACTAGGATGGGTGACCTCCTGGGAAGTCCTCGTGTTGCCACCCTCCCCTTTTTACCCCTACTTTTTTCTTGAGCCACTTTAGCAATCAAGCGCGCCTCCGCAGTCAAGCGATCGTTACTACCGACAAGGGACTGGTCATGGGCGAAAATGTACCGGATTGCCTCGCGCCGTAGCGGGATCGGTTTACCCTATTATGCTCCGCTTTTTCAGGGACAAAATCTTGTGCGTCGAAGGTTTCCTGGTCTTTTCTCAACCGGAGTTGTCGTTTTCGGAGGTGGGGGACCACTGGGAAGTCCTCGTGTGCGTCGGTCGAAGTCCACCTGCTTATATTCAGAGACCACCCATCACCTGACGGGTACCGGATCCCATCAGAACTCCGCAGTTAAGCGTGCTTGGGCGAGAGTAGTACTAGGATGGGTGACCTCCTGGGAAGTCCTCGTGTTGCCACCCTCCCCTTTTTACCCCTACTTTTTTCTTCAGCCACTTTAGCAATCAAGCGCGCCTCCGCAGTCAAGCGATCGTTACTACCGACAAGGGACTGGTCATGGGCGAAAATGTACCGGATTGCCTCGCGCCGTAGCGGGATCGGTTTACCCTATTATGCTCCGCTTTTTCAGGGACAAAATCTTGTGCGTCGAAGGTTTCCTGGTCTTTTCTCAACCGGAGTTGTCGTTTTCGGAGGTGGGGGACCACTGGGAAGTCCTCGTGTGCGTCGGTCGAAGTCCACCTGCTTATATTCAGAGACCACCCATCACCTGACGGGTACCGGATCCCATCAGAACTCCGCAGTTAAGCGTGCTTGGGCGAGAGTAGTACTAGGATGGGTGACCTCCTGGGAAGTCCTCGTGTTGCCACCCTCCCCTTTTTACCCCTATTTTTTTCTTGAGCCACTTTAGCAATCAAGCGCGCCTCCGCAGTCAAGCGATCGTTACTACCGACAAGGGACTGGTCATGGGCGAAAATGTACCGGATTGCCTCGCGCCGTAGCGGGATCGGTTTACCCTATTATGCTCCGCTTTTTCAGGGACAAAATCTTGTGCGTCGAAGGTTTCCTGGTCTTTTCTCAACCGGAGTTGTCGTTTTCGGAGGTGGGGGACCACTGGGAAGTCCTCGTGTGCGTCGGTCGAAGTCCACCTGCTTATATTCAGAGACCACCCATCACCTGACGGGTACCGGATCCCATCAGAACTCCGCAGTTAAGCGTGCTTGGGCGAGAGTAGTACTAGGATGGGTGACCTCCTGGGAAGTCCTCGTGTTGCCACCCTCCCCTTTTTACCCCTACTTTTTTCTTGAGCCACTTTAGCAATCAAGCGCGCCTCCGCAGTCAAGCGATCGTTACTACCGACAAGGGACTGGTCATGGGCGAAAATGTACCGGATTGCCTCGCGCCGTAGCGGGATCGGTTTACCCTATTATGCTCCGCTTTTTCAGGGACAAAATCTTGTGCGTCGAAGGTTTCCTGGTCTTTTCTCAACCGGAGTTGTCGTTTTCGGAGGTGGGGGACCACTGGGAAGTCCTCGTGTGCGTCGGTCGAAGTCCACCTGCTTATATTCAGAGACCACCCATCACCTGACGGGTACCGGATCCCATCAGAACTCCGCAGTTAAGCGTGCTTGGGCGAGAGTAGTACTAGGATGGGTGACCTCCTGGGAAGTCCTCGTGTTGCCACCCTCCCCTTTTTACCCCTATTTTTTTCTTGAGCCACTTTAGCAATCAAGCGCGCCTCCGCAGTCAAGCGATCGTTACTACCGACAAGGGACTGGTCATGGGCGAAAATGTACCGGATTGCCTCGCGCCGTAGCGGGATCGGTTTACCCTATTATGCTCCGCTTTTTCAGGGACAAAATCTTGTGCGTCGAAGGTTTCCTGGTCTTTTCTCAACCGGAGTTGTCGTTTTCGGAGGTGGGGGACCACTGGGAAGTCCTCGTGTGCGTCGGTCGAAGTCCACCTGCTTATATTCAGAGACCACCCATCACCTGACGGGTACCGGATCCCATCAGAACTCCGCAGTTAAGCGTGCTTGGGCGAGAGTAGTACTAGGATGGGTGACCTCCTGGGAAGTCCTCGTGTTGCCACCCTCCCCTTTTTACCCCTATTTTTTTCTTGAGCCACTTTAGCAATCAAGCGCGCCTCCGCAGTCAAGCGATCGTTACTACCGACAAGGGACTGGTCATGGGCGAAAATGTACCGGATTGCCTCGCGCCGTAGCGGGATCGGTTTACCCTATTATGCTCCGCTTTTTCAGGGACAAAATCTTGTGCGTCGAAGGTTTCCTGGTCTTTTCTCAACCGGAGTTGTCGTTTTCGGAGGTGGGGGACCACTGGGAAGTCCTCGTGTGCGTCGGTCGAAGTCCACCTGCTTATATTCAGAGACCACCCATCACCTGACGGGTACCGGATCCCATCAGAACTCCGCAGTTAAGCGTGCTTGGGCGAGAGTAGTACTAGGATGGGTGACCTCCTGGGAAGTCCTCGTGTTGCCACCCTCCCCTTTTTACCCCTACTTTTTTCTTGAGCCACTTTAGCAATCAAGCGCGCCTCCGCAGTCAAGCGATCGTTACTACCGACAAGGGACTGGTCATGGGCGAAAATGTACCGGATTGCCTCGCGCCGTAGCGGGATCGGTTTACCCTATTATGCTCCGCTTTTTCAGGGACAAAATCTTGTGCGTCGAAGGTTTCCTGGTCTTTTCTCAACCGGAGTTGTCGTTTTCGGAGGTGGGGGACCACTGGGAAGTCCTCGTGTGCGTCGGTCGAAGTCCACCTGCTTATATTCAGAGACCACCCATCACCTGACGGGTACCGGATCCCATCAGAACTCCGCAGTTAAGCGTGCTTGGGCGAGAGTAGTACTAGGATGGGTGACCTCCTGGGAAGTCCTCGTGTTGCCACCCTCCCCTTTTTACCCCTATTTTTTTCTTGAGCCACTTTAGCAATCAAGCGCGCCTCCGCAGTCAAGCGATCGTTACTACCGACAAGGGACTGGTCATGGGCGAAAATGTACCGGATTGCCTCGCGCCGTAGCGGGATCGGTTTACCCTATTATGCTCCGCTTTTTCAGGGACAAAATCTTGTGCGTCGAAGGTTTCCTGGTCTTTTCTCAACCGGAGTTGTCGTTTTCGGAGGTGGGGGACCACTGGGAAGTCCTCGTGTGCGTCGGTCGAAGTCCACCTGCTTATATTCAGAGACCACCCATCACCTGACGGGTACCGGATCCCATCAGAACTCCGCAGTTAAGCGTGCTTGGGCGAGAGTAGTACTAGGATGGGTGACCTCCTGGGAAGTCCTCGTGTTGCCACCCTCCCCTTTTTACCCCTACTTTTTTCTTGAGCCACTTTAGCAATCAAGCGCGCCTCCGCAGTCAAGCGATCGTTACTACCGACAAGGGACTGGTCATGGGCGAAAATGTACCGGATTGCCTCGCGCCGTAGCGGGATCGGTTTACCCTATTATGCTCCGCTTTTTCAGGGACAAAATCTTGTGCGTCGAAGGTTTCCTGGTCTTTTCTCAACCGGAGTTGTCGTTTTCGGAGGTGGGGGACCACTGGGAAGTCCTCGTGTGCGTCGGTCGAAGTCCACCTGCTTATATTCAGAGACCACCCATCACCTGACGGGTACCGGATCCCATCAGAACTCCGCAGTTAAGCGTGCTTGGGCGAGAGTAGTACTAGGATGGGTGACCTCCTGGGAAGTCCTCGTGTTGCCACCCTCCCCTTTTTACCCCTATTTTTTTCTTGAGCCACTTTAGCAATCAAGCGCGCCTCCGCAGTCAAGCGATCGTTACTACCGACAAGGGACTGGTCATGGGCGAAAATGTACCGGATTGCCTCGCGCCGTAGCGGGATCGGTTTACCCTATTATGCTCCGCTTTTTCAGGGACAAAATCTTGTGCGTCGAAGGTTTCCTGGTCTTTTCTCAACCGGAGTTGTCGTTTTCGGAGGTGGGGGACCACTGGGAAGTCCTCGTGTGCGTCGGTCGAAGTCCACCTGCTTATATTCAGAGACCACCCATCACCTGACGGGTACCGGATCCCATCAGAACTCCGCAGTTAAGCGTGCTTGGGCGAGAGTAGTACTAGGATGGGTGACCTCCTGGGAAGTCCTCGTGTTGCCACCCTCCCCTTTTTACCCCTACTTTTTTCTTGAGCCACTTTAGCAATCAAGCGCGCCTCCGCAGTCAAGCGATCGTTACTACCGACAAGGGACTGGTCATGGGCGAAAATGTACCGGATTGCCTCGCGCCGTAGCGGGATCGGTTTACCCTATTATGCTCCGCTTTTTCAGGGACAAAATCTTGTGCGTCGAAGGTTTCCTGGTCTTTTCTCAACCGGAGTTGTCGTTTTCGGAGGTGGGGGACCACTGGGAAGTCCTCGTGTGCGTCGGTCGAAGTCCACCTGCTTATATTCAGAGACCACCCATCACCTGACGGGTACCGGATCCCATCAGAACTCCGCAGTTAAGCGTGCTTGGGCGAGAGTAGTACTAGGATGGGTGACCTCCTGGGAAGTCCTCGTGTTGCCACCCTCCCCTTTTTACCCCTATTTTTTTCTTGAGCCACTTTAGCAATCAAGCGCGCCTCCGCAGTCAAGCGATCGTTACTACCGACAAGGGACTGGTCATGGGCGAAAATGTACCGGATTGCCTCGCGCCGTAGCGGGATCGGTTTACCCTATTATGCTCCGCTTTTTCAGGGACAAAATCTTGTGCGTCGAAGGTTTCCTGGTCTTTTCTCAACCGGAGTTGTCGTTTTCGGAGGTGGGGGACCACTGGGAAGTCCTCGTGTGCGTCGGTCGAAGTCCACCTGCTTATATTCAGAGACCACCCATCACCTGACGGGTACCGGATCCCATCAGAACTCCGCAGTTAAGCGTGCTTGGGCGAGAGTAGTACTAGGATGGGTGACCTCCTGGGAAGTCCTCGTGTTGCCACCCTCCCCTTTTTACCCCTACTTTTTTCTTGAGCCACTTTAGCAATCAAGCGCGCCTCCGCAGTCAAGCGATCGTTACTACCGACAAGGGACTGGTCATGGGCGAAAATGTACCGGATTGCCTCGCGCCGTAGCGGGATCGGTTTACCCTATTATGCTCCGCTTTTTCAGGGACAAAATCTTGTGCGTCGAAGGTTTCCTGGTCTTTTCTCAACCGGAGTTGTCGTTTTCGGAGGTGGGGGACCACTGGGAAGTCCTCGTGTGCGTCGGTCGAAGTCCACCTGCTTATATTCAGAGACCACCCATCACCTGACGGGTACCGGATCCCATCAGAACTCCGCAGTTAAGCGTGCTTGGGCGAGAGTAGTACTAGGATGGGTGACCTCCTGGGAAGTCCTCGTGTTGCCACCCTCCCCTTTTTACCCCTATTTTTTTCTTGAGCCACTTTAGCAATCAAGCGCGCCTCCGCAGTCAAGCGATCGTTACTACCGACAAGGGACTGGTCATGGGCGAAAATGTACCGGATTGCCTCGCGCCGTAGCGGGATCGGTTTACCCTATTATGCTCCGCTTTTTCAGGGACAAAATCTTGTGCGTCGAAGGTTTCCTGGTCTTTTCTCAACCGGAGTTGTCGTTTTCGGAGGTGGGGGACCACTGGGAAGTCCTCGTGTGCGTCGGTCGAAGTCCACCTGCTTATATTCAGAGACCACCCATCACCTGACGGGTACCGGATCCCATCAGAACTCCGCAGTTAAGCGTGCTTGGGCGAGAGTAGTACTAGGATGGGTGACCTCCTGGGAAGTCCTCGTGTTGCCACCCTCCCCTTTTTACCCCTATTTTTTTCTTGAGCCACTTTAGCAATCAAGCGCGCCTCCGCAGTCAAGCGATCGTTACTACCGACAAGGGACTGGTCATGGGCGAAAATGTACCGGATTGCCTCGCGCCGTAGCGGGATCGGTTTACCCTATTATGCTCCGCTTTTTCAGGGACAAAATCTTGTGCGTCGAAGGTTTCCTGGTCTTTTCTCAACCGGAGTTGTCGTTTTCGGAGGTGGGGGACCACTGGGAAGTCCTCGTGTGCGTCGGTCGAAGTCCACCTGCTTATATTCAGAGACCACCCATCACCTGACGGGTACCGGATCCCATCAGAACTCCGCAGTTAAGCGTGCTTGGGCGAGAGTAGTACTAGGATGGGTGACCTCCTGGGAAGTCCTCGTGTTGCCACCCTCCCCTTTTTACCCCTACTTTTTTCTTGAGCCACTTTAGCAATCAAGCGCGCCTCCGCAGTCAAGCGATCGTTACTACCGACAAGGGACTGGTCATGGGCGAAAATGTACCGGATTGCCTCGCGCCGTAGCGGGATCGGTTTACCCTATTATGCTCCGCTTTTTCAGGGACAAAATCTTGTGCGTCGAAGGTTTCCTGGTCTTTTCTCAACCGGAGTTGTCGTTTTCGGAGGTGGGGGACCACTGGGAAGTCCTCGTGTGCGTCGGTCGAAGTCCACCTGCTTATATTCAGAGACCACCCATCACCTGACGGGTACCGGATCCCATCAGAACTCCGCAGTTAAGCGTGCTTGGGCGAGAGTAGTACTAGGATGGGTGACCTCCTGGGAAGTCCTCGTGTTGCCACCCTCCCCTTTTTACCCCTATTTTTTTCTTGAGCCACTTTAGCAATCAAGCGCGCCTCCGCAGTCAAGCGATCGTTACTACCGACAAGGGACTGGTCATGGGCGAAAATGTACCGGATTGCCTCGCGCCGTAGCGGGATCGGTTTACCCTATTATGCTCCGCTTTTTCAGGGACAAAATCTTGTGCGTCGAAGGTTTCCTGGTCTTTTCTCAACCGGAGTTGTCGTTTTCGGAGGTGGGGGACCACTGGGAAGTCCTCGTGTGCGTCGGTCGAAGTCCACCTGCTTATATTCAGAGACCACCCATCACCTGACGGGTACCGGATCCCATCAGAACTCCGCAGTTAAGCGTGCTTGGGCGAGAGTAGTACTAGGATGGGTGACCTCCTGGGAAGTCCTCGTGTTGCCACCCTCCCCTTTTTACCCCTACTTTTTTCTTGAGCCACTTTAGCAATCAAGCGCGCCTCCGCAGTCAAGCGATCGTTACTACCGACAAGGGACTGGTCATGGGCGAAAATGTACCGGATTGCCTCGCGCCGTAGCGGGATCGGTTTACCCTATTATGCTCCGCTTTTTCAGGGACAAAATCTTGTGCGTCGAAGGTTTCCTGGTCTTTTCTCAACCGGAGTTGTCGTTTTCGGAGGTGGGGGACCATGGGAAGTCCTCGTGTGCGTCGGTCGAAGTCCACCTGCTTATATTCAGAGACCACCATCACCGGACGGGTGCGATCATACCAGCACTAAAGCACCGGATCCCGTCAGAACTCCGCACATAAGCGTGGTTGGGCGAGAGTAGTACAAGGATGGGTGACCTCCTGGGAAGTCCTCGTGTTGTACCCCTCCCCTTTTTACCCCCGTTTTTTTCTTGAGCCACTTTAGCAAACAAGCGTACCTCCGCAGTCAAGCGATCGTTACTACCGACAAGGGACTGGTCATGGGCGAAAATGTACCGGATTGCCTCGCGCCGTAGCGGGATCGGTTTACCCTATTATGCTCCGCTTTTTCAGGGACAAAATCTTGTGCGTCGAAGGTTTCCTGGTCTTTTCTCAACCGGAGTTGTCGTTTTCGGAGGTGGGGGACCACTGGGAAGTCCTCGTGTGCGTCGGTCGAAGTCCACCTGCTTATATTCAGAGACCACCCATCACCTGACGGGTACCGGATCCCATCAGAACTCCGCAGTTAAGCGTGCTTGGGCGAGAGTAGTACTAGGATGGGTGACCTCCTGGGAAGTCCTCGTGTTGCCACCCTCCCCTTTTTACCCCTACTTTTTTCTTGAGCCACTTTAGCAATCAAGCGCGCCTCCGCAGTCAAGCGATCGTTACTACCGACAAGGGACTGGTCATGGGCGAAAATGTACCGGATTGCCTCGCGCCGTAGCGGGATCGGTTTACCCTATTATGCTCCGCTTTTTCAGGGACAAAATCTTGTGCGTCGAAGGTTTCCTGGTCTTTTCTCAACCGGAGTTGTCGTTTTCGGAGGTGGGGGACCACTGGGAAGTCCTCGTGTGCGTCGGTCGAAGTCCACCTGCTTATATTCAGAGACCACCCATCACCTGACGGGTACCGGATCCCATCAGAACTCCGCAGTTAAGCGTGCTTGGGCGAGAGTAGTACTAGGATGGGTGACCTCCTGGGAAGTCCTCGTGTTGCCACCCTCCCCTTTTTACCCCTATTTTTTTCTTGAGCCACTTTAGCAATCAAGCGCGCCTCCGCAGTCAAGCGATCGTTACTACCGACAAGGGACTGGTCATGGGCGAAAATGTACCGGATTGCCTCGCGCCGTAGCGGGATCGGTTTACCCTATTATGCTCCGCTTTTTCAGGGACAAAATCTTGTGCGTCGAAGGTTTCCTGGTCTTTTCTCAACCGGAGTTGTCGTTTTCGGAGGTGGGGGACCACTGGGAAGTCCTCGTGTGCGTCGGTCGAAGTCCACCTGCTTATATTCAGAGACCACCCATCACCTGACGGGTACCGGATCCCATCAGAACTCCGCAGTTAAGCGTGCTTGGGCGAGAGTAGTACTAGGATGGGTGACCTCCTGGGAAGTCCTCGTGTTGCCACCCTCCCCTTTTTACCCCTATTTTTTTCTTGAGCCACTTTAGCAATCAAGCGCGCCTCCGCAGTCAAGCGATCGTTACTACCGACAAGGGACTGGTCATGGGCGAAAATGTACCGGATTGCCTCGCGCCGTAGCGGGATCGGTTTACCCTATTATGCTCCGCTTTTTCAGGGACAAAATCTTGTGCGTCGAAGGTTTCCTGGTCTTTTCTCAACCGGAGTTGTCGTTTTCGGAGGTGGGGGACCACTGGGAAGTCCTCGTGTGCGTCGGTCGAAGTCCACCTGCTTATATTCAGAGACCACCCATCACCTGACGGGTACCGGATCCCATCAGAACTCCGCAGTTAAGCGTGCTTGGGCGAGAGTAGTACTAGGATGGGTGACCTCCTGGGAAGTCCTCGTGTTGCCACCCTCCCCTTTTTACCCCTACTTTTTTCTTGAGCCACTTTAGCAATCAAGCGCGCCTCCGCAGTCAAGCGATCGTTACTACCGACAAGGGACTGGTCATGGGCGAAAATGTACCGGATTGCCTCGCGCCGTAGCGGGATCGGTTTACCCTATTATGCTCCGCTTTTTCAGGGACAAAATCTTGTGCGTCGAAGGTTTCCTGGTCTTTTCTCAACCGGAGTTGTCGTTTTCGGAGGTGGGGGACCACTGGGAAGTCCTCGTGTGCGTCGGTCGAAGTCCACCTGCTTATATTCAGAGACCACCCATCACCTGACGGGTACCGGATCCCATCAGAACTCCGCAGTTAAGCGTGCTTGGGCGAGAGTAGTACTAGGATGGGTGACCTCCTGGGAAGTCCTCGTGTTGCCACCCTCCCCTTTTTACCCCTATTTTTTTCTTGAGCCACTTTAGCAATCAAGCGCGCCTCCGCAGTCAAGCGATCGTTACTACCGACAAGGGACTGGTCATGGGCGAAAATGTACCGGATTGCCTCGCGCCGTAGCGGGATCGGTTTACCCTATTATGCTCCGCTTTTTCAGGGACAAAATCTTGTGCGTCGAAGGTTTCCTGGTCTTTTCTCAACCGGAGTTGTCGTTTTCGGAGGTGGGGGACCACTGGGAAGTCCTCGTGTGCGTCGGTCGAAGTCCACCTGCTTATATTCAGAGACCACCCATCACCTGACGGGTACCGGATCCCATCAGAACTCCGCAGTTAAGCGTGCTTGGGCGAGAGTAGTACTAGGATGGGTGACCTCCTGGGAAGTCCTCGTGTTGCCACCCTCCCCTTTTTACCCCTACTTTTTTCTTGAGCCACTTTAGCAATCAAGCGCGCCTCCGCAGTCAAGCGATCGTTACTACCGACAAGGGACTGGTCATGGGCGAAAATGTACCGGATTGCCTCGCGCCGTAGCGGGATCGGTTTACCCTATTATGCTCCGCTTTTTCAGGGACAAAATCTTGTGCGTCGAAGGTTTCCTGGTCTTTTCTCAACCGGAGTTGTCGTTTTCGGAGGTGGGGGACCATGGGAAGTCCTCGTGTGCGTCGGTCGAAGTCCACCTGCTTATATTCAGAGACCACCATCACCGGACGGGTGCGATCATACCAGCACTAAAGCACCGGATCCCGTCAGAACTCCGCACATAAGCGTGGTTGGGCGAGAGTAGTACAAGGATGGGTGACCTCCTGGGAAGTCCTCGTGTTGCCACCCTCCCCTTTTTACCCCTATTTTTTTCTTGAGCCACTTTAGCAATCAAGCGCGCCTCCGCAGTCAAGCGATCGTTACTACCGACAAGGGACTGGTCATGGGCGAAAATGTACCGGATTGCCTCGCGCCGTAGCGGGATCGGTTTACCCTATTATGCTCCGCTTTTTCAGGGACAAAATCTTGTGCGTCGAAGGTTTCCTGGTCTTTTCTCAACCGGAGTTGTCGTTTTCGGAGGTGGGGGACCACTGGGAAGTCCTCGTGTGCGTCGGTCGAAGTCCACCTGCTTATATTCAGAGACCACCCATCACCTGACGGGTACCGGATCCCATCAGAACTCCGCAGTTAAGCGTGCTTGGGCGAGAGTAGTACTAGGATGGGTGACCTCCTGGGAAGTCCTCGTGTTGCCACCCTCCCCTTTTTACCCCTATTTTTTTCTTGAGCCACTTTAGCAATCAAGCGCGCCTCCGCAGTCAAGCGATCGTTACTACCGACAAGGGACTGGTCATGGGCGAAAATGTACCGGATTGCCTCGCGCCGTAGCGGGATCGGTTTACCCTATTATGCTCCGCTTTTTCAGGGACAAAATCTTGTGCGTCGAAGGTTTCCTGGTCTTTTCTCAACCGGAGTTGTCGTTTTCGGAGGTGGGGGACCACTGGGAAGTCCTCGTGTGCGTCGGTCGAAGTCCACCTGCTTATATTCAGAGACCACCCATCACCTGACGGGTACCGGATCCCATCAGAACTCCGCAGTTAAGCGTGCTTGGGCGAGAGTAGTACTAGGATGGGTGACCTCCTGGGAAGTCCTCGTGTTGCCACCCTCCCCTTTTTACCCCTACTTTTTTCTTGAGCCACTTTAGCAATCAAGCGCGCCTCCGCAGTCAAGCGATCGTTACTACCGACAAGGGACTGGTCATGGGCGAAAATGTACCGGATTGCCTCGCGCCGTAGCGGGATCGGTTTACCCTATTATGCTCCGCTTTTTCAGGGACAAAATCTTGTGCGTCGAAGGTTTCCTGGTCTTTTCTCAACCGGAGTTGTCGTTTTCGGAGGTGGGGGACCATGGGAAGTCCTCGTGTGCGTCGGTCGAAGTCCACCTGCTTATATTCAGAGACCACCATCACCGGACGGGTGCGATCATACCAGCACTAAAGCACCGGATCCCGTCAGAACTCCGCACATAAGCGTGGTTGGGCGAGAGTAGTACAAGGATGGGTGACCTCCTGGGAAGTCCTCGTGTTGCCACCCTCCCCTTTTTACCCCTATTTTTTTCTTGAGCCACTTTAGCAATCAAGCGCGCCTCCGCAGTCAAGCGATCGTTACTACCGACAAGGGACTGGTCATGGGCGAAAATGTACCGGATTGCCTCGCGCCGTAGCGGGATCGGTTTACCCTATTATGCTCCGCTTTTTCAGGGACAAAATCTTGTGCGTCGAAGGTTTCCTGGTCTTTTCTCAACCGGAGTTGTCGTTTTCGGAGGTGGGGGACCACTGGGAAGTCCTCGTGTGCGTCGGTCGAAGTCCACCTGCTTATATTCAGAGACCACCCATCACCTGACGGGTACCGGATCCCATCAGAACTCCGCAGTTAAGCGTGCTTGGGCGAGAGTAGTACTAGGATGGGTGACCTCCTGGGAAGTCCTCGTGTTGCCACCCTCCCCTTTTTACCCCTATTTTTTTCTTGAGCCACTTTAGCAATCAAGCGCGCCTCCGCAGTCAAGCGATCGTTACTACCGACAAGGGACTGGTCATGGGCGAAAATGTACCGGATTGCCTCGCGCCGTAGCGGGATCGGTTTACCCTATTATGCTCCGCTTTTTCAGGGACAAAATCTTGTGCGTCGAAGGTTTCCTGGTCTTTTCTCAACCGGAGTTGTCGTTTTCGGAGGTGGGGGACCACTGGGAAGTCCTCGTGTGCGTCGGTCGAAGTCCACCTGCTTATATTCAGAGACCACCCATCGCCTGACGGGTACCGGATCCCATCAGAACTCCGCAGTTAAGCGTGCTTGGGCGAGAGTAGTACTAGGATGGGTGACCTCCTGGGAAGTCCTCGTGTTGCCACCCTCCCCTTTTTACCCCTACTTTTTTCTTGAGCCACTTTAGCAATCAAGCGCGCCTCCGCAGTCAAGCGATCGTTACTACCGACAAGGGACTGGTCATGGGCGAAAATGTACCGGATTGCCTCGCGCCGTAGCGGGATCGGTTTACCCTATTATGCTCCGCTTTTTCAGGGACAAAATCTTGTGCGTCGAAGGTTTCCTGGTCTTTTCTCAACCGGAGTTGTCGTTTTCGGAGGTGGGGGACCACTGGGAAGTCCTCGTGTGCGTCGGTCGAAGTCCACCTGCTTATATTCAGAGACCACCCATCACCTGACGGGTACCGGATCCCATCAGAACTCCGCAGTTAAGCGTGCTTGGGCGAGAGTAGTACTAGGATGGGTGACCTCCTGGGAAGTCCTCGTGTTGCCACCCTCCCCTTTTTACCCCTATTTTTTTCTTGAGCCACTTTAGCAATCAAGCGCGCCTCCGCAGTCAAGCGATCGTTACTACCGACAAGGGACTGGTCATGGGCGAAAATGTACCGGATTGCCTCGCGCCGTAGCGGGATCGGTTTACCCTATTATGCTCCGCTTTTTCAGGGACAAAATCTTGTGCGTCGAAGGTTTCCTGGTCTTTTCTCAACCGGAGTTGTCGTTTTCGGAGGTGGGGGACCACTGGGAAGTCCTCGTGTGCGTCGGTCGAAGTCCACCTGCTTATATTCAGAGACCACCCATCACCTGACGGGTACCGGATCCCATCAGAACTCCGCAGTTAAGCGTGCTTGGGCGAGAGTAGTACTAGGATGGGTGACCTCCTGGGAAGTCCTCGTGTTGCCACCCTCCCCTTTTTACCCCTACTTTTTTCTTGAGCCACTTTAGCAATCAAGCGCGCCTCCGCAGTCAAGCGATCGTTACTACCGACAAGGGACTGGTCATGGGCGAAAATGTACCGGATTGCCTCGCGCCGTAGCGGGATCGGTTTACCCTATTATGCTCCGCTTTTTCAGGGACAAAATCTTGTGCGTCGAAGGTTTCCTGGTCTTTTCTCAACCGGAGTTGTCGTTTTCGGAGGTGGGGGACCATGGGAAGTCCTCGTGTGCGTCGGTCGAAGTCCACCTGCTTATATTCAGAGACCACCATCACCGGACGGGTGCGATCATACCAGCACTAAAGCACCGGATCCCGTCAGAACTCCGCACATAAGCGTGGTTGGGCGAGAGTAGTACAAGGATGGGTGACCTCCTGGGAAGTCCTCGTGTTGTACCCCTCCCCTTTTTACCCCCGTTTTTTTCTTGAGCCACTTTAGCAAACAAGCGTACCTCCGCAGTCAAGCGATCGTTACTACCGACAAGGGACTGGTCATGGGCGAAAATGTACCGGATTGCCTCGCGCCGTAGCGGGATCGGTTTACCCTATTATGCTCCGCTTTTTCAGGGACAAAATCTTGTGCGTCGAAGGTTTCCTGGTCTTTTCTCAACCGGAGTTGTCGTTTTCGGAGGTGGGGGACCACTGGGAAGTCCTCGTGTGCGTCGGTCGAAGTCCACCTGCTTATATTCAGAGACCACCCATCACCTGACGGGTACCGGATCCCATCAGAACTCCGCAGTTAAGCGTGCTTGGGCGAGAGTAGTACTAGGATGGGTGACCTCCTGGGAAGTCCTCGTGTTGCCACCCTCCCCTTTTTACCCCTATTTTTTTCTTGAGCCACTTTAGCAATCAAGCGCGCCTCCGCAGTCAAGCGATCGTTACTACCGACAAGGGACTGGTCATGGGCGAAAATGTACCGGATTGCCTCGCGCCGTAGCGGGATCGGTTTACCCTATTATGCTCCGCTTTTTCAGGGACAAAATCTTGTGCGTCGAAGGTTTCCTGGTCTTTTCTCAACCGGAGTTGTCGTTTTCGGAGGTGGGGGACCACTGGGAAGTCCTCGTGTGCGTCGGTCGAAGTCCACCTGCTTATATTCAGAGACCACCCATCACCTGACGGGTACCGGATCCCATCAGAACTCCGCAGTTAAGCGTGCTTGGGCGAGAGTAGTACTAGGATGGGTGACCTCCTGGGAAGTCCTCGTGTTGCCACCCTCCCCTTTTTACCCCTACTTTTTTCTTGAGCCACTTTAGCAATCAAGCGCGCCTCCGCAGTCAAGCGATCGTTACTACCGACAAGGGACTGGTCATGGGCGAAAATGTACCGGATTGCCTCGCGCCGTAGCGGGATCGGTTTACCCTATTATGCTCCGCTTTTTCAGGGACAAAATCTTGTGCGTCGAAGGTTTCCTGGTCTTTTCTCAACCGGAGTTGTCGTTTTCGGAGGTGGGGGACCACTGGGAAGTCCTCGTGTGCGTCGGTCGAAGTCCACCTGCTTATATTCAGAGACCACCCATCACCTGACGGGTACCGGATCCCATCAGAACTCCGCAGTTAAGCGTGCTTGGGCGAGAGTAGTACTAGGATGGGTGACCTCCTGGGAAGTCCTCGTGTTGCCACCCTCCCCTTTTTACCCCTATTTTTTTCTTGAGCCACTTTAGCAATCAAGCGCGCCTCCGCAGTCAAGCGATCGTTACTACCGACAAGGGACTGGTCATGGGCGAAAATGTACCGGATTGCCTCGCGCCGTAGCGGGATCGGTTTACCCTATTATGCTCCGCTTTTTCAGGGACAAAATCTTGTGCGTCGAAGGTTTCCTGGTCTTTTCTCAACCGGAGTTGTCGTTTTCGGAGGTGGGGGACCACTGGGAAGTCCTCGTGTGCGTCGGTCGAAGTCCACCTGCTTATATTCAGAGACCACCCATCACCTGACGGGTACCGGATCCCATCAGAACTCCGCAGTTAAGCGTGCTTGGGCGAGAGTAGTACTAGGATGGGTGACCTCCTGGGAAGTCCTCGTGTTGCCACCCTCCCCTTTTTACCCCTACTTTTTTCTTGAGCCACTTTAGCAATCAAGCGCGCCTCCGCAGTCAAGCGATCGTTACTACCGACAAGGGACTGGTCATGGGCGAAAATGTACCGGATTGCCTCGCGCCGTAGCGGGATCGGTTTACCCTATTATGCTCCGCTTTTTCAGGGACAAAATCTTGTGCGTCGAAGGTTTCCTGGTCTTTTCTCAACCGGAGTTGTCGTTTTCGGAGGTGGGGGACCACTGGGAAGTCCTCGTGTGCGTCGGTCGAAGTCCACCTGCTTATATTCAGAGACCACCCATCACCTGACGGGTACCGGATCCCATCAGAACTCCGCAGTTAAGCGTGCTTGGGCGAGAGTAGTACTAGGATGGGTGACCTCCTGGGAAGTCCTCGTGTTGCCACCCTCCCCTTTTTACCCCTATTTTTTTCTTGAGCCACTTTAGCAATCAAGCGCGCCTCCGCAGTCAAGCGATCGTTACTACCGACAAGGGACTGGTCATGGGCGAAAATGTACCGGATTGCCTCGCGCCGTAGCGGGATCGGTTTACCCTATTATGCTCCGCTTTTTCAGGGACAAAATCTTGTGCGTCGAAGGTTTCCTGGTCTTTTCTCAACCGGAGTTGTCGTTTTCGGAGGTGGGGGACCACTGGGAAGTCCTCGTGTGCGTCGGTCGAAGTCCACCTGCTTATATTCAGAGACCACCCATCACCTGACGGGTACCGGATCCCATCAGAACTCCGCAGTTAAGCGTGCTTGGGCGAGAGTAGTACTAGGATGGGTGACCTCCTGGGAAGTCCTCGTGTTGCCACCCTCCCCTTTTTACCCCTACTTTTTTCTTGAGCCACTTTAGCAATCAAGCGCGCCTCCGCAGTCAAGCGATCGTTACTACCGACAAGGGACTGGTCATGGGCGAAAATGTACCGGATTGCCTCGCGCCGTAGCGGGATCGGTTTACCCTATTATGCTCCGCTTTTTCAGGGACAAAATCTTGTGCGTCGAAGGTTTCCTGGTCTTTTCTCAACCGGAGTTGTCGTTTTCGGAGGTGGGGGACCATGGGAAGTCCTCGTGTGCGTCGGTCGAAGTCCACCTGCTTATATTCAGAGACCACCATCACCGGACGGGTGCGATCATACCAGCACTAAAGCACCGGATCCCGTCAGAACTCCGCACATAAGCGTGGTTGGGCGAGAGTAGTACAAGGATGGGTGACCTCCTGGGAAGTCCTCGTGTTGTACCCCTCCCCTTTTTACCCCCGTTTTTTTCTTGAGCCACTTTAGCAAACAAGCGTACCTCCGCAGTCAAGCGATCGTTACTACCGACAAGGGACTGGTCATGGGCGAAAATGTACCGGATTGCCTCGCGCCGTAGCGGGATCGGTTTACCCTATTATGCTCCGCTTTTTCAGGGACAAAATCTTGTGCGTCGAAGGTTTCTTGGTCTTTTCTCAACCGGAGTTGTCGTTTTCGGAGGTGGGGGACCACTGGGAAGTCCTCGTGTGCGTCGGTCGAAGTCCACCTGCTTATATTCAGAGACCACCCATCACCTGACGGGTACCGGATCCCATCAGAACTCCGCAGTTAAGCGTGCTTGGGCGAGAGTAGTACTAGGATGGGTGACCTCCTGGGAAGTCCTCGTGTTGCCACCCTCCCCTTTTTACCCCTACTTTTTTCTTGAGCCACTTTAGCAATCAAGCGCGCCTCCGCAGTCAAGCGATCGTTACTACCGACAAGGGACTGGTCATGGGCGAAAATGTACCGGATTGCCTCGCGCCGTAGCGGGATCGGTTTACCCTATTATGCTCCGCTTTTTCAGGGACAAAATCTTGTGCGTCGAAGGTTTCCTGGTCTTTTCTCAACCGGAGTTGTCGTTTTCGGAGGTGGGGGACCATGGGAAGTCCTCGTGTGCGTCGGTCGAAGTCCACCTGCTTATATTCAGAGACCACCATCACCGGACGGGTGCGATCATACCAGCACTAAAGCACCGGATCCCGTCAGAACTCCGCACATAAGCGTGGTTGGGCGAGAGTAGTACAAGGATGGGTGACCTCCTGGGAAGTCCTCGTGTTGTACCCCTCCCCTTTTTACCCCCGTTTTTTTCTTGAGCCACTTTAGCAAACAAGCGTACCTCCGCAGTCAAGCGATCGTTACTACCGACAAGGGACTGGTCATGGGCGAAAATGTACCGGATTGCCTCGCGCCGTAGCGGGATCGGTTTACCCTATTATGCTCCGCTTTTTCAGGGACAAAATCTTGTGCGTCGAAGGTTTCCTGGTCTTTTCTCAACCGGAGTTGTCGTTTTCGGAGGTGGGGGACCACTGGGAAGTCCTCGTGTGCGTCGGTCGAAGTCCACCTGCTTATATTCAGAGACCACCCATCACCTGACGGGTACCGGATCCCATCAGAACTCCGCAGTTAAGCGTGCTTGGGCGAGAGTAGTACTAGGATGGGTGACCTCCTGGGAAGTCCTCGTGTTGCCACCCTCCCCTTTTTACCCCTACTTTTTTCTTGAGCCACTTTAGCAATCAAGCGCGCCTCCGCAGTCAAGCGATCGTTACTACCGACAAGGGACTGGTCATGGGCGAAAATGTACCGGATTGCCTCGCGCCGTAGCGGGATCGGTTTACCCTATTATGCTCCGCTTTTTCAGGGACAAAATCTTGTGCGTCGAAGGTTTCCTGGTCTTTTCTCAACCGGAGTTGTCGTTTTCGGAGGTGGGGGACCACTGGGAAGTCCTCGTGTGCGTCGGTCGAAGTCCACCTGCTTATATTCAGAGACCACCCATCACCTGACGGGTACCGGATCCCATCAGAACTCCGCAGTTAAGCGTGCTTGGGCGAGAGTAGTACTAGGATGGGTGACCTCCTGGGAAGTCCTCGTGTTGCCACCCTCCCCTTTTTACCCCTATTTTTTTCTTGAGCCACTTTAGCAATCAAGCGCGCCTCCGCAGTCAAGCGATCGTTACTACCGACAAGGGACTGGTCATGGGCGAAAATGTACCGGATTGCCTCGCGCCGTAGCGGGATCGGTTTACCCTATTATGCTCCGCTTTTTCAGGGACAAAATCTTGTGCGTCGAAGGTTTCCTGGTCTTTTCTCAACCGGAGTTGTCGTTTTCGGAGGTGGGGGACCACTGGGAAGTCCTCGTGTGCGTCGGTCGAAGTCCACCTGCTTATATTCAGAGACCACCCATCACCTGACGGGTACCGGATCCCATCAGAACTCCGCAGTTAAGCGTGCTTGGGCGAGAGTAGTACTAGGATGGGTGACCTCCTGGGAAGTCCTCGTGTTGCCACCCTCCCCTTTTTACCCCTGCTTTTTTCTTGAGCCACTTTAGCAATCAAGCGCGCCTCCGCAGTCAAGCGATCGTTACTACCGACAAGGGACTGGTCATGGGCGAAAATGTACCGGATTGCCTCGCGCCGTAGCGGGATCGGTTTACCCTATTATGCTCCCGCTTTTTCAGGGACAAAATCTTGTGCGTCGAAGGTTTCCTGGTCTTTTCTCAACCGGAGTTGTCGTTTTCGGAGGTGGGGGACCACTGGGAAGTCCTCGTGTGCGTCGGTCGAAGTCCACCTGCTTATATTCAGAGACCACCCATCACCTGACGGGTACCGGATCCCATCAGAACTCCGCAGTTAAGCGTGCTTGGGCGAGAGTAGTACTAGGATGGGTGACCTCCTGGGAAGTCCTCGTGTTGCCACCCTCCCCTTTTTACCCCTATTTTTTTCTTGAGCCACTTTAGCAATCAAGCGCGCCTCCGCAGTCAAGCGATCGTTACTACCGACAAGGGACTGGTCATGGGCGAAAATGTACCGGATTGCCTCGCGCCGTAGCGGGATCGGTTTACCCTATTATGCTCCGCTTTTTCAGGGACAAAATCTTGTGCGTCGAAGGTTTCCTGGTCTTTTCTCAACCGGAGTTGTCGTTTTCGGAGGTGGGGGACCACTGGGAAGTCCTCGTGTGCGTCGGTCGAAGTCCACCTGCTTATATTCAGAGACCACCCATCACCTGACGGGTACCGGATCCCATCAGAACTCCGCAGTTAAGCGTGCTTGGGCGAGAGTAGTACTAGGATGGGTGACCTCCTGGGAAGTCCTCGTGTTGCCACCCTCCCCTTTTTACCCCTGCTTTTTTCTTGAGCCACTTTAGCAATCAAGCGCGCCTCCGCAGTCAAGCGATCGTTACTACCGACAAGGGACTGGTCATGGGCGAAAATGTACCGGATTGCCTCGCGCCGTAGCGGGATCGGTTTACCCTATTATGCTCCGCTTTTTCAGGGACAAAATCTTGTGCGTCGAAGGTTTCCTGGTCTTTTCTCAACCGGAGTTGTCGTTTTCGGAGGTGGGGGACCACTGGGAAGTCCTCGTGTGCGTCGGTCGAAGTCCACCTGCTTATATTCAGAGACCACCCATCACCTGACGGGTACCGGATCCCATCAGAACTCCGCAGTTAAGCGTGCTTGGGCGAGAGTAGTACTAGGATGGGTGACCTCCTGGGAAGTCCTCGTGTTGCCACCCTCCCCTTTTTACCCCTGCTTTTTTCTTGAGCCACTTTAGCAATCAAGCGCGCCTCCGCAGTCAAGCGATCGTTACTACCGACAAGGGACTGGTCATGGGCGAAAATGTACCGGATTGCCTCGCGCCGTAGCGGGATCGGTTTACCCTATTATGCTCCGCTTTTTCAGGGACAAAATCTTGTGCGTCGAAGGTTTCCTGGTCTTTTCTCAACCGGAGTTGTCGTTTTCGGAGGTGGGGGACCACTGGGAAGTCCTCGTGTGCGTCGGTCGACAGTCCACCTGCTTATATTCAGAGACCACCCATCACCTGACGGGTACCGGATCCCATCAGAACTCCGCAGTTAAGCGTGCTTGGGCGAGAGTAGTACTAGGATGGGTGACCTCCTGGGAAGTCCTCGTGTTGCCACCCTCCCCTTTTTACCCCTGCTTTTTTCTTGAGCCACTTTAGCAATCAAGCGCGCCTCCGCAGTCAAGCGATCGTTACTACCGACAAGGGACTGGTCATGGGCGAAAATGTACCGGATTGCCTCGCGCCGTAGCGGGATCGGTTTACCCTATTATGCTCCGCTTTTTCAGGGACAAAATCTTGTGCGTCGAAGGTTTCCTGGTCTTTTCTCAACCGGAGTTGTCGTTTTCGGAGGTGGGGGACCACTGGGAAGTCCTCGTGTGCGTCGGTCGAAGTCCACCTGCTTATATTCAGAGACCACCCATCACCTGACGGGTACCGGATCCCATCAGAACTCCGCAGTTAAGCGTGCTTGGGCGAGAGTAGTACTAGGATGGGTGACCTCCTGGGAAGTCCTCGTGTTGCCACCCTCCCCCTTTTTACCCCTGCTTTTTTCTTGAGCCACTTTAGCAATCAAGCGCGCCTCCGCAGTCAAGCGATCGTTACTACCGACAAGGGACTGGTCATGGGCGAAAATGTACCGGATTGCCTCGCGCCGTAGCGGGATCGGTTTACCCTATTATGCTCCGCTTTTTCAGGGACAAAATCTTGTGCGTCGAAGGTTTCCTGGTCTTTTCTCAACCGGAGTTGTCGTTTTCGGAGGTGGGGGACCACTGGGAAGTCCTCGTGTGCGTCGGTCGAAGTCCACCTGCTTATATTCAGAGACCACCCATCACCTGACGGGTACCGGATCCCATCAGAACTCCGCAGTTAAGCGTGCTTGGGCGAGAGTAGTACTAGGATGGGTGACCTCCTGGGAAGTCCTCGTGTTGCCACCCCTCCCCTTTTTACCCCTGCTTTTTTCTTGAGCCACTTTAGCAATCAAGCGCGCCTCCGCAGTCAAGCGATCGTTACTACCGACAAGGGACTGGTCATGGGCGAAAATGTACCGGATTGCCTCGCGCCGTAGCGGGATCGGTTTACCCTATTATGCTCCGCTTTTTCAGGGACAAAATCTTGTGCGTCGAAGGTTTCCTGGTCTTTTCTCAACCGGAGTTGTCGTTTTCGGAGGTGGGGGACCACTGGGAAGTCCTCGTGTGCGTCGGTCGAAAGTCCACCTGCTTATATTCAGAGACCACCCATCACCTGACGGGTACCGGATCCCATCAGAACTCCGCAGTTAAGCGTGCTTGGGCGAGAGTAGTACTAGGATGGGTGACCTCCTGGGAAGTCCTCGTGTTGCCACCCTCCCCCTTTTTACCCCTGCTTTTTTCTTGAGCCACTTTAGCAATCAAGCGCGCCTCCGCAGTCAAGCGATCGTTACTACCGACAAGGGACTGGTCATGGGCGAAAATGTACCGGATTGCCTCGCGCCGTAGCGGGATCGGTTTACCCTATTATGCTCCGCTTTTTCAGGGACAAAATCTTGTGCGTCGAAGGTTTCCTGGTCTTTTCTCAACCGGAGTTGTCGTTTTCGGAGGTGGGGGACCACTGGGAAGTCCTCGTGTGCGTCGGTCGACAGTCCACCTGCTTATATTCAGAGACCACCCATCACCTGACGGGTACCGGATCCCATCAGAACTCCGCAGTTAAGCGTGCTTGGGCGAGAGTAGTACTAGGATGGGTGACCTCCTGGGAAGTCCTCGTGTTGCCACCCTCCCCTTTTTACCCCTGCTTTTTTCTTGAGCCACTTTAGCAATCAAGCGCGCCTCCGCAGTCAAGCGATCGTTACTACCGACAAGGGACTGGTCATCGGGCGAAAATGTACCGGATTGCCTCGCGCCGTAGCGGGATCGGTTTACCCTATTATGCTCCGCTTTTTCAGGGACAAAATCTTGTGCGTCGAAGGTTTCCTGGTCTTTTCTCAACCGGAGTTGTCGTTTTCGGAGGTGGGGGGACCACTGGGAAGTCCTCGTGTGCGTCGGTCGAAGTCCACCTGCTTATATTCAGAGACCACCCATCACCTGACGGGTACCGGATCCCATCAGAACTCCGCAGTTAAGCGTGCTTGGGCGAGAGTAGTACTAGGATGGGTGACCTCCTGGGAAGTCCTCGTGTTGCCACCCCTCCCCCTTTTTACCCCTGCTTTTTTCTTGAGCCACTTTAGCAATCAAGCGCGCCTCCGCAGTCAAGCGATCGTTACTACCGACAAGGGACTGGTCATGGGCGAAAATGTACCGGATTGCCTCGCGCCGTAGCGGGATCGGTTTACCCTATTATGCTCCGCTTTTTCAGGGACAAAATCTTGTGCGTCGAAGGTTTCCTGGTCTTTTCTCAACCGGAGTTGTCGTTTTCGGAGGTGGGGGACCACTGGGAAGTCCTCGTGTGCGTCGGTCGAAGTCCACCTGCTTATATTCAGAGACCACCCATCACCTGACGGGTACCGGATCCCATCAGAACTCCGCAGTTAAGCGTGCTTGGGCGAGAGTAGTACTAGGATGGGTGACCTCCTGGGAAGTCCTCGTGTTGCCACCCTCCCCTTTTTACCCCTGCTTTTTTCTTGAGCCACTTTAGCAATCAAGCGCGCCTCCGCAGTCAAGCGATCGTTACTACCGACAAGGGACTGGTCATCGGGCGAAAATGTACCGGATTGCCTCGCGCCGTAGCGGGATCGGTTTACCCTATTATGCTCCGCTTTTTCAGGGACAAAATCTTGTGCGTCGAAGGTTTCCTGGTCTTTTCTCAACCGGAGTTGTCGTTTTCGGAGGTGGGGGACCACTGGGAAGTCCTCGTGTGCGTCGGTCGAAGTCCACCTGCTTATATTCAGAGACCACCCATCACCTGACGGGTACCGGATCCCATCAGAACTCCGCAGTTAAGCGTGCTTGGGCGAGAGTAGTACTAGGATGGGTGACCTCCTGGGAAGTCCTCGTGTTGCCACCCTCCCCTTTTTACCCCTGCTTTTTTCTTGAGCCACTTTAGCAATCAAGCGCGCCTCCGCAGTCAAGCGATCGTTACTACCGACAAGGGACTGGTCATGGGCGAAAATGTACCGGATTGCCTCGCGCCGTAGCGGGATCGGTTTACCCTATTATGCTCCGCTTTTTCAGGGACAAAATCTTGTGCGTCGAAGGTTTCCTGGTCTTTTCTCAACCGGAGTTGTCGTTTTCGGAGGTGGGGGACCACTGGGAAGTCCTCGTGTGCGTCGGTCGAAGTCCACCTGCTTATATTCAGAGACCACCCATCACCTGACGGGTACCGGATCCCATCAGAACTCCGCAGTTAAGCGTGCTTGGGCGAGAGTAGTACTAGGATGGGTGACCTCCTGGGAAGTCCTCGTGTTGCCACCCTCCCCTTTTTACCCCTGCTTTTTTCTTGAGCCACTTTAGCAATCAAGCGCGCCTCCGCAGTCAAGCGATCGTTACTACCGACAAGGGACTGGTCATGGGCGAAAATGTACCGGATTGCCTCGCGCCGTAGCGGGATCGGTTTACCCTATTATGCTCCGCTTTTTCAGGGACAAAATCTTGTGCGTCGAAGGTTTCCTGGTCTTTTCTCAACCGGAGTTGTCGTTTTCGGAGGTGGGGGACCACTGGGAAGTCCTCGTGTGCGTCGGTCGAAGTCCACCTGCTTATATTCAGAGACCACCCATCACCTGACG